>JAULBS010016105.1:0-10928 GCA_032355785.1 Symmetromphalus regularis | reverse complement strand
GATCTAGTATAACAAATGCATGTAAGTTTCATTCGTAATCAATATTTAGAGCACAAAACCCCTTAAATTCCGTGGGATTATGCCTTTAAGATGAATCCGTCAGTGTACCTGGGTACGAATTTTGTCATGGCAATTATGAATTAACACCTACTTTCTTATAGACAGTATTCTCAGTCACCCTCTGGAATAGTTATCAAAAAGGTGAGTTGAGGGCAATTATGTTTTACCAATTATAGATGATAATACCTTTATCTGACCAAGTCACTGACAAGATCAAGAAGTCCCTTTTTTTAAAATCAGATTAACTTATCTGATACGGTACTACAGTGAATGTGCTTACCAGACATTAATGATTAAGCTGCCTGCATAGCGAGCTAAGGGAGCACAACCCTTGATGTGTTATGGCTCTGGGGAAAGCTCTGAAGTAGTGTAGTCCCATTTAACATCTCTTTAAAAAAATTAAAATGATCCCTCCCCTTCCAATTTGGATCATAAAAATCACCCAAAAAAAAGGAATGATATGAATTAAGGAAATAAGTTACATGTATGATCCCCTGTTTGTTATATATATCAAATTCTTAAGAAAAACTGGCCTATATTGACAAATATGGCTGGTGGGTCTTGAGCATAATGATCATTAGTTCATAGAATTTATGTGATAGTGATAGTGTCCATGTCAAATGGTTGGCCTTTATGTTGACCTGGTAATTATTTTGGGTTTTCATAGGGTGTGGTTTTTCTAGTTATTGACAGAAGATTAGTATGTACATGAAATGCTCATATAGGGAAACCTGGTGAATCACTCAGCATGTGGCCGGCACAGATGTACACTGACATAATAATAAGAGAAAATAGAACAATTTAAATCGGTCATTTTTGTCATCTTGTCCACTTCAAAAATGTCTTTGCACTTGACAACACATCTTAAACTACATCAGTACATATATATACACAAAAAGAAAAGAAGAAATAAAATCTTTATATAGTCACCTCCACTGAGCGAGAAGTAAAGAGAGATTAAAACAATATGAAGTATTAATAGCCAGGCATTAGTTTAATCCGGGTTTGAGCTGGATAGTCATGATGTAGAATTGTTGTCCTCATTCAGTTCACAAGGTTATCACATCAAAGGAGACTGGCATGTAGAGTGTGTACTTTTGTTTCACTTAGTGTGGTCAATATTGAGGTCAACTTAATACCAACAGCTGCCCATCTTTCAATTTGATACTCAAAAACAAGACTTACCTTCTGCACTTTACAAAATTTTCAATATTTTGTATTGTCTTTTTAACTCATTTATTCAAAAAATGTTTTTGGAAGTGTAGAAAATTATTTTCTGTTTGACTTGACAGATAGAGAAATTATTCTACTTTTTGTTTTACTGACTGTTATTAAACATTAACTTGGATTTACAGTTCATCTTTGTGTGAGTCACTTTAAATTTATCCAATCATGCCAACATCAAGAAGATTGTTAAAAACTGATAGAGAAATGAACTATATTTTGTTGTACTGACTGTTATTTAACAATAACTTGGATTTACAGTTCAGCTTTGTGTGAGTTATTTTAAATTCATCCCATCATGCCTACATCAAGAGGATACTCTGTTAAAAACAAACTGGTGTGTATTGTGTTTTGTTAGTTTTCTTAATTTCTTAAATTGGCTGTTGTCTGCCATCCCCGGAATGGGTCACTAGCAGACGCCAGGTTAATTTGTTTTACTGTATGCAGTGCATGGTGGTTGTATGGCTATCTTGTAACAAGAGCACAAGAGTTGATAGTAAGCAAGGCAGACAATGCTGGTAGATGTGGAACTTCTAGTTCATGTGATAAACCCAGCAGTGAGGTGCCAGATGGTGATCTTCATGAATAAGGCCAGAGTTTTAATTATTGTTACTAAAAAAAATAGGGTAGGAGGGAGGGAAAAAAAGTTACAAAATGTCTTGAGAGTGGAAAATGAAATTTGGTATAAAATTATTTTTACCTCTTTTACTCATATAACTGGTCATACGCCTGCATACTTCTATGTTCACTCTCAATGAAAAGAAATTTTTCAACTTCAAAGTTTAAATTTAATGTTTTTGTTTAAATCCTGATGCAGTTTTCTTTTCTTGTTTTCTAGCATTCAGGAAAGTTGGTGGAAATAAAATGTAGGGTAGGTGGGTTCGTGAAACGAATAATAAAAAATCTCTGGTCTAAGGTGGTCTGTTTCTGTATTTATGTTTTCTCATCTCCTACAATGATTACAAAGTTGATCACTGAGATGTTCTGATGTATATCTCAGTCTGATATCAGTCTTGATGCCATTATCTGCTATTACAGGATAACAGTGTGTTAATGCCAATAGAAAACTGGTACCCACATCTCAAGGCCACTGCTATCATGTTTATATTAAAGTGCTTATAAATAACCCAGTAATAAAAAATAGTAATCTGCTTCTGTCATCAGTAAGATTACTACATACAAATGATACATGTAACTGTTCCACATCCTCAGGAAAAGTAAAGGTATTCAGACCTCCTGTACAAAAACCAGGGGGTATTCATACCTCCAGAGGGGACACTCAAAGGGTACAAAAATACATATTTAACATATGGTAGTTTGATTCTCATTTAAATTATCACTTAAATTGGCAGACCCGATTACATTAAATCAATGGCTGAAATTGTACAAGTTATATCTCCTTAGTAAAAAAGTGGTACATGTTTATACCTCTTAAGGCAGATTGCTATTACGTGTTCATACCCTTTCCCTCCTTATTACTTGATTTCGAGCATCAGGAGGTACTATACCTCCATTTCTACGTGATGTGGAACACTAATATAAGTTTATTTTTAAATAAATCTACTCTTGTAACGTGTGATCAGTAAGACTACCTGTAGGGTGGGTCCAGTGGTAGAACGTCGGACTCTCAAGCTGATGACAATGGTTCAAAACTCATTGGAGGCTGGCTCTCACTTGACTATGTGTCGCAATAATCAAATGTTTGATAGCCGATGACTAATAGTAATAAATCAATGTGGTATGTCCTGTCTGAGGGACGGTTCATATAAAATATCCCTTGCTGCTTATCTGAAGGAGTAACCTATGTGGCGGCAGCGGGTTTCATCTAAAGACATATGTCAGAATGACCATATGTTTGACATCCAATAGCCGATGATGAGATAATAAATCAGTTTGCTCTAGAGGCATCGTTAAATAAAACAAACTTTACTTTTTAATAAGTCAGTGTGCTCTAGTGGTGTTATTAATTTTTTTACATTATTGCATGTAGGTTTATTTTTTAAAATAAAACCTTAGTGTCATCGTGTTTTGACAGTGATTCATGAGTAAGTACTCGTGGTTATATTGACATTCTGAGGAACATGAATGAAGAAAAAAACATGCATATAATTACTGTAATAATAAATGTCAACTATTGTGTTTTTTTGTTGGGTATTATGGGCTTTGAATTATAATTTTTAGGAATTCACGAATCACCCGTTATATTTTGACACAAAAAATAAGTATATAATTACAGTGTGTTTAGATTCAGTGCTGAGTTCGTCTGATTATATCAAAGTATTATTGTAGTACTGACAATAGCTAATACATTATGTATAATGGAAAATAAAGATGAGTTAATAAAATGTATAATAAAAGGTTTGTGGCACCATTATATTTATATAACATACCTGTAGACTGTCAGATTTATAATTCTAAACTGAGGTGTCAGGTGCGAATACAGGATTTCTGAAAGGAAGGGGTCTAAATATGTTGAGTGAATAGGACTGAGGAAAAAATGGTTAATTTTCATGTCCTTCGTCTTGGAAAAGGGTTAAAAAGAAAAAGTATGAGAAAAAGGGCGTGGGGTCCAGTCTCCCTGGACCCCTACCCCCTGGATCTGCTATTGGGTGTCAGTCTGAATATTTAATGTATTTATTAATGAGGTGAATATTTGAGGGCATGGCAGTTGTCCTATTGGTGTTCCTGTCAATAGTCTGAAATATTAATTTTATTTTCAGCTTGACAAGGTTGGTGGCACATTCCGTATTGGCGGGAAGGATAAGAATAAAAACAAGGGTCCGGCGGCACTGAAGCCATACATCGAGGATCAAAGCAGCAATGGGGCCAGCAGTGAGGCAGTGGAGAACATCAACATGTTATCGGAATCGGAAGTTACGGAAAAGTTTGAACAGATGCTGGTAATTATTGCTTGTATTAGGTTGATTTTCAGTGACAGTATTTAAAACTGTGAATATTAGTTCCACTAGCTCTTCGAATAATAAATATATTTTTAATTATCAGACAGGCACGGATGTAGGATTTATAAAAAGGGTGAGGATCCAAATGTGGATTTCTGAAAAGAGGGGGACCCAAAAGTGATGTGAATAGAAATGGGAGAAATATTTTTAATTTTCACGTCCTTCCACTTGGAAAAGGGTACAAAAAAAATAATAAAGGGGATGGTCTTGACCCCCTGGGCCCCCTCCCTGGATCCGCTACTGATCAGATGTCTCAGCAAGATATGATTTTACAGCATGTTTATTTCTATGCCATTCATTAGAATTTTTACTGGCACAGTGGTTATTGAGTTGAACTCACAACTGGTAGGTACTGGGATCAAATCTCAGTTGAGGTACGGAATTTGTAATCTTAATACTGGCTGCAACTCAGACTGTGTTCTGCAAGGTCCACAAGTACATGTAGTTGTATGCCACTTGTGCCGACCAGTGTTCCACAACTGGCTGTAGTATGTGCTGTCCTGTTTGCTGCTAATTGGAAAGAGTAGTGTATGTGATGGTAGTGGTCTCCTGTAACAACCATGAGTCGCAAAATATATGTCTGACATCTAATAGTTGCTTAAAAATCAATGTGCTGGGATGTAGTTAAAAAACCAATCCTTTCCTTTTATTAATATTTTCATATCATTTATTACAATTAACTTAATATTTTAATATCATTTATTATAATTAACTTAATATTTTAATATCATTATTATAATTAACTTAATATTTTAATATCATTTATTATAATTAACTTAATATTTTAATATCATTTATTATAATTAACTTAATATTTTCATATCATTTATTATAATTAACTTAATATTTTAATATCATTTATTATAATTAACTAATATTTTAATATCATTATTATAATTAACTTAATATTTTAATATCATTATTATAATTAACTTAATATTTTAATATTTATTATAATTAACTTAATAATTTAATATCATTTATTATATAATTAACTTAATATTTTAATATTATTTATTATAATTAACTTAATATTTTAATATCATTTATTATCATTAACTTAATATTTTAATATCATTTATTATAATTAACTTAATATTTTCATATCATTGTTATAATTAACTTAATATTTTCATATCATTGTTATAATTAACTTAATATTTTCATTTCATTGTTATAATTAACTTGGAACTACTAACATTTTAAAAATAAATAATTATAGTTTATTATTTACACATTGGCATACACACATGCACACACACGCACACACACATACACATATACAAGCACACACACATACACACACACAAGCACGCACGCACACACACACACACAAGCACGCACGCACACACACAAGCACACACACACATACAAGCACACATACACATACAAGCACACACATACACACATACACACACACACACACACACACATTAATGCTGACTAGTTTGTTTTACACATTAAATGGATGCAATAAATCAAGTGAGTCAGTATGTATAAAATTTTATGTTTTGTCATAAATTAAATGTACGTATGAAGAGTTTGAATTAACATGTGACATGCACTGTTATTACTGGTTTACACTATATGAACGCCACTGAATTATGTGAACAGGGTAAAGAAATTAACTTGTAGGTTTTGTAAAAACATGAACATGTGCAGGAATGCACTATGAAATCAGACACAAAGCCTCAGAGATCAATGACATTTAATAGGTCAGATATGTTGACCTTTGAAAGCAGTATTATCCTGTATGTTTGACAACGTCTGGATTGCATTTACTCATTTAGAATGCAAGCTAGCTCTGTTTGTGGCATTGTTCACCTTTCCACTGTACTCCACAATTCATTGAAAAATCTACTTTTCTTTAGCTTTTTAATACATTTTATTTTGTTTTACATTTGTTAATATTTCATGGGCATGATGAGGGCCTTGCAAAGCTGGTAATAGGCCCAGGCCAGATGGGAAATGTAATCCCCCATTTCAAACTGCTCATTAAGTATTTTTATAATCAGTGCTAAATACCAGGGGGAGTAGGCCCCTCATAATCGTAGGCCCATGCCAACTGGCCCACCTGGTTCTCCCCCCCACACCCCCTCCCCCCACAACTGTGCCTGGGTGTGTCTCAGTAATTTGTGTCTTGTTTTCTTTCAAAACTAACAAGTTCATAATAAATAGATGTAGCTAACAAGTAATTTATACATAATGTTTAAGTTGGCACTCAATATTTGATCTTTTGATGTCTACATATTGTCATATATCAGGAATGACCACATAACTTCACAGTTTTGCCAGTTGTATATTTATAAACAAATTGATAAATGATTATTTGATGTTGCAAAATAATAGCCATTTTAAAGATGAATACAAAACAAAACTTTATTTTATTTTATTGAACTTCAATAGATGATTTGGCAGATTGATATTCAAGCACGAGATATATGCATATATTCCTGATAAACTTTACATACAAGGTAATCCTATACATAAATTACATACAAAATCAAATCTGCCGCTCCAGCTTGCGTGTATGGTTTTAGGCTTTCAGTTATCTACATAACCACTGAAAGTATGTTTTAATGTGTAGGTATAAAAGTAAAGTAACTACATAGTTGCTAGATGTATCAGTACGTAGTGCTGACAGCTGGCAGACGGCTATTGCCTGAAGCTAGGGTGGAGTCTAAATTAAGCTTGATGAGCTATAACCAACTGTATGTGTAGTCTGTTTAAACACTAGCTGAGGATGTCACAGTGCTAGACGGAAGTTACTGGCAGTGTCTGCTTATCTATGTCAAGTAGTAAAAGCTACCAAATAGAACATGAAATGAGTTTAACATAATGCATTGCAATTTGCAGTGTTTACATCACAAGAATCAGGCACTAATCTAGGATAGAAAAAGTGGGAGAAGTGATTTCTCCTTTCCCATAACAAATAGGAGAAGTTTGATAAAAATGGGAGAAGTGAACCTAACAAAAACAAAATGTACTAAATTAATGTGTTGTTGTTTTTCTCTTATGTAGGCCTATGATCCTTTTTTCAGGGGAGATTAAAACATTTTTTTTTTATTGTAACAATATATTTTTGTTTTAATTGTGTTAATATATTTTTTTCTTAATTTTTTTTATCTGAGCCCTATCGTCTATCTCCATTTTATAACAGTCTACCCGTTTTGCACACATAATCAAAAACATGTTCTATAGTCTGTTTACGCTACTTGGAACATGGATTTTTTTCGATTACTTTAATTTGTGTGAACCTAGGTGAAAAAGGACTAGAGTTTTGGAAATAACAAAAATGTCGTATGTTCCAGTTTTTGTCATTATTTGTTCAATAATAATTTAAAATATTACCCATTCAACATTGTGTAAAACTCTATTATATTTGACAACTGCAACATACATGGTAGTCGAGATCATTACAAAGTATGATAACTCACATTCCAAACATCTCGGTTATTTCCGGTAATATTTGTATCTCATTTATCGTTTTTGCTTTAATAAATAAATCTTTGCAAATATGGCATTGATATTAAGGTATGATAAATATATTTATGAAATGATAACCGCGTACCATAAAAATACATTATACAAATAATTACCTAACATCCTCATTCTATATGGATTTGTCCGTGTGCAAAATGGTGGTCAAATTAACCCATCTTGAAATGCCAAAACAATACTTTTGACTGCCGTTTAAACAATACAGAACAAATGGACACTTCAGTCCAGAGAAAAAATAGGACTTTCTTTTTATTTCGGAAAATGTCAACGTTTATGAGGTGAGTTATATATTTTGGTTTTTATTTGTCAAAAACCATGTTCCAAGTAACGTAAACAGACACAATCACCAGACAATTATTTTTAATTAAAATTTAATAATGCAATAAATAGAATCAACAACCATGTTATTTGAATAGATATGTCATTGAAAATATATACTACTGACAACAGGACTGCGAAGTGAATTGAAACAGCGTTATCTTTGAAGTTGCTAGAATCACAAGTCAGCGATTTGGGCCAACTTTCGGCAAAAAAAGCCCCATTTCGCCAGCTAGCTTAGTGCCTACAAGAATATGACTAGACAGGTCAAATTTGACTTACAAATGCAAGTTTTGCTTAACATAATGTGATGAAGATACTCATCACTAGTTGATACAGAACCAAATGCTGTGTTACTTGAACCATACTGTTTATTTATCTGGCCTTATTGGAGAATCTGTTCATGGGAATTCAAGATAATATAAGCTAACACCAGCACCACATTATTATATACATAGACTGGCTTTATAAAGTTAACTGGATGTAAATATATTAAAGCCTTATTGTGCGTGATTATTTGATTGACTAATTAGTGCAGTAAATAAAAATATCAGAAAATTTAGCAAGGCCATAAAAATGCTATTTTATGATTAAGAGTGGAGTAATAATTATGATAAACTTGCTAAACACAAATACTACTAATATGTTATTCACTAACCAACATGTATGTATACACAGCAAAAATATCCACATATGTTTAACGTTCGTTCATGAACGTAATGTTTTCATATAATTAGGCGGACATATGATTAAATTTTTTTTTTAAACATGTGATAAAAGTGTTTTTCATATAAATGTTAAACATACATTAATGACATACACAATAACATGGAAAGGGCTTTTGTAGATATTATTTATCTGTCTTCGATCATAATCCAATTCACGTCTGCTAACACAAGTTTGACAAAACCAGTTTTTAAAAGTACAAATTATTTATCTACCTTCTATCAGAATCCAGTTCACACACCTGCTAACACAAGTTTGACAAAATCAGTTTTTACATGTACAAATTATTTATCTGTCTTCGATCATAATCCAATTCACATGCCTGCTAACACAAGTTTGACAAAATAAGTTTTTAAATGTACAAATTATTTATCTGCCTTCGATCAGAATCCAGTTAACATGCCTGCTAACACAAGTTTGACAAAACCAGTTTTTAGATATACAAATTATTTATCTACCTTCAATCGGAATCCAGTTCACACACCTGCTAACACAAGTTTGACAAAATCAGTTTTTAGATGTACAAATTATTTATCTACTTTCGATCGGAATCCAGTTCACACACCTGCTAACACAAGTTTGACAAAATCAGTTTTTATGTACAAATTATTTATCTGCCTTCGATCGGAATCCAGTTCACACACCTGCTTTACTGGAGGTGCAGTTATATGTCACTCTTACATCTCCCAAACTTCCTCTTTTGGCTGTCTTTCCAGGGTTTCTGTCTATGTGTCTCAATATGATCCAAATTTAATGAGAGCTTTTCCAGTATCCAGATCTTGTTAATCATTTACCAGACAATGATCTTACTGTAGCAATATTATAATAATTGTCCTCTGTGTTATGTATTTGAGTGTGACATATAACTATAAATGTTTTGCAGGATGTTTGTGACATCTAACTATAAATGTTTTGCAGGATGTTGTGAATGTTTTGCAGGATGTTTGTGACTAAATGTTTTGCTGGATGTTGTGAATGTTTTACAGGATGTTTGTGACATCAGACTAAATTTTTTGCAGGATGTTGTGAATGTTTTACAGGATGTATCTGACTAAATGTTTTGCTGGATGTTGTGAATGTTTTGCAGGATGTTTCTGACATCTGACTATAAATGTTTTGCAGGATGTTGTGAATGTTTTGCAGGATGTTTCTGACATCTGACTATAAATGTTTTGCAGGACGACATGAACCTGACGGAGGAGAAGAAGGCTCCTCTAAGAACCCGAGATTTCTCATTCAAGCGATCCATGCTGAGTATGCACTTCAAGGGAGCTGGCAAGGTCAGTATCATGGCAGGTTTATCAGGGCTTGTATAAAAATAAAACACATACGTGACTGAAAATAATGGATTCAAATTAATTCTGTTTTATACTTTAAAATACATACAGATATTGAAAATGAGTATTATTTTGTCATTGTCCATTGTACAGAAACATTTTCTTAAATATTAACATTTGATTCAGAACCAACTAAATTTTACTAGCCCGCCAGAATTTGTACTAGTCCACCAGCCTATAGAACAATATATAATTTTTTAACAACAGAGCAAATTTATGATTATCTAACATGGCTTATATGGAGTGGTAGATCGACAAAAAAAATGACAAAAATACAGATTGCCCATTAGACTGGTAGTTGCATTTTTTAACTCGTCCGTTAGAATTTTTACTCACATTTGGCGGGTGGGCGAGTACTTTCTGCATCCCTGCTTTATGGTTGTCATGATTGATATTGTTGTTTTGTTTGCAGCCTAGGAAGGGAGAGCTGGACAGTGCTAAGGCATTTGTTGAAGAGTTGGCAAACCCTGATCTGAAAGGAGAAAAACGTCTGCGTGTCCTTGAGTCACTTCGTGTGTCTTTGACCAGCAATCCTGTCAGGTTGGTTACAATAGCATTTCACAAAATCTGTCACATTCTTCACATTCATTCTCTTAGTCGTAATTCTCAGTCCTATTAGTACACTTCTCCTGCACCAGGTAATTAGTGCATTTCTCCCTAACCTTCAGGACACTGCAGGCGACTTTTCTCATCGACATCATGCGAACGCTTGAGTACTGGAGGCGACATATGTAGCCATTTGAACTGGCCCTTTAAAATTAGTATTTCCTGTTGCTTAAATGCATTATGGGAGGAAATGACG
>JAULBS010016095.1:0-10928 GCA_032355785.1 Symmetromphalus regularis | reverse complement strand
TCAGTATCGGCTCCAACCCAGAGTGAGTGCTCCGCAAGGCTCAGTGGGTAGGTGTATACTACTTACACCGACCAGTGCTCCACAACTGGTTTATCAAAGGCTGTGGTATGTGCTATTCTGTCTGTGGGATAGTGCATATAAAAGATCCTTTACTGTTTATCGATAAGAGTAGCCGCATTAGAGTGGCTGCAGCGGGTTTCGTCACTCCTACTAACACTAACCTCTGTCCTGGACAGACAGCACAGGAACCTGAGTTGTGTGCCCAGGACAGCGTGTTTAAACCTTAATTGGATATATGCACGAAAATAAATACAACCAACCAACACAACTCGAAACTCAGTGGTAGTTCACTAGTATTGCAAGTATTGAGCATATCAATGGCTGAATGGCCATGTTGTTATTTTGTGTTACGCTTGAAACGCCTCTACTTATTTTGAATAGTTTATATTCTACTTTAATATCGTTTAAATTATGATAAAGAATTTCTTTGTGTTATTTATAAAAGTAAGTTCCATACATCACTACTGGGAGGTACAAATCTGAATGCTTTATAGAACGGATTTAAACTAGCAAGATCGCTTAATCACATGCCAATTTTTTTTATATATATTTGTTTAGTTCTGTTAATAATAATTCATGCATATATAAATAAAGGACTGAACTCATTGTATAATATAAATGACAAAATTAATGTTTTTATCACGTACAAAGCAGTATGACTACAAAGTAAGAGAATTTAAATGAAGCACATCATTTACACACAAATGTTGTTCTTCAAGGGAGACTACTCTTATTGAATTATCATTATGTACTAAGTGCAGTTATCCCTAATGTTTAAGCTAATGTTCGTATAAATATTTAAGAGAAACACCACCAGTGATAATTATTAAACATTCGGTAGTCTTCACTTACGGAGATACCATAATTATTTAGTTATACAACGTTGTAAAGAAAACCACGGTATTATCATAGTGTAAACTTTTGTTATGTCACCTTGTCCACTTTGTTTAAAAAAAATGGTCAGTCAATTTGTTCTCTCATTATTCTCTCATGTTTCATGTTTCCAAATTATTATACATGGAACATTACGTCAGTTACTTATACAGACTTTGCGATTTCCTAACTCAGGAAGTCATCATTGTATGGATCAATCATCATTAAAGATTACACAACAGTGTTACACCTAGTACATTTTCAACAGCCGTTATGTGTAAGATATACTGTATTTGCGACACATGGTCAGTAGAAGAAACCTGTTAGCGCCATATTATCTACTTTTTCGATTAGCTGTAACATTTTTACATGCATTTTTTTTACAGACAGAATAATACATACAATGTACCACTATATTTAATATACCAGTTGTGAACCACCCATTGGAACGTGAAATAGCCTAATGAGAAGTGTCGATCTGATGACAAGTCGCATTTCAGCTGGGTGTTTACATCCATCTTCTTAGGATCAGAACCAAGGTGTGTTTGTACATATGTGTTTATGTGTGTGTGTGTGTATGTGCGTGCGTGCGTGTGTGTGTGTGTGTGTGTGTGTGTGTGAGGGCGTGTGTGTGTGTGTGTGTGTGTGTGAGAGAGAGAGAGAGAGAGAGAGAGAGAGAGAGAGAGAGAGAGAGAGAGACAGAGACAGAGAGACAGAGAGTGTGTGTGTGTTTGTGTGCGTGCGTGCGTGTGTGTGTGTGTGTGTGAGAGAGAGAGAGAGAGAGAGACAGACAGAGAGTGTGTGTGTTTATGTGCGTGCGTGCGTGCGTGTGTGTGTTTCTATAGCTATGAATGAAATGGATAAATACTACTTAATATTGGCACTGTGTGAATAAAGCACGTGGTACAATAGCGATCATCATGTTTACGTCTGCTAAAGTAGTGTGTTAATTACGTAATCAGTATAGGATGTTCTAATTGGATGAAAGCGCTGTAAGTATAGATTTCTCTCATATTAGTAGCATTTTTCATTTATTGGTTGGTTGGTTGTATTTATTTTCGTGCTAATATCCAATTAAGGTTCAAGCACGCTGGCCTGGGTACACAACGCAGCTTCCTGTACTGTCTGTCCATGACAGAGGTTAGTGTTAGTAGGAGAGACGAAACCCGCTGCCACCACACTAATGCGGCTACTCTTATAATTTGGACGTAACTAACATTTGACTCACCCTCTGCAATAGTAAAATTCTTAAAAGTATATTTCGACCACCCTACAAAACTCTAGGAAATGCAATCCTTAAAACGTTGACAAACCAGCTATGACTAATGGTTTGGTTGATACTAAATCAATTTGTATGAAATAACAATATATTTTTTTTCAGATTAATCTTGTAAATGTTAAATAGTTATACGCTTTTCATGCACGACTATCAACATCGGCAGCCTCTAGGAAACATATTAATTTATTGAGAGCATTTACTTTGGTTTCATTTCGTCATTTAAAAAAACACATTTATTTGTATAAGCAATATGTTAGAATTACAAAATACATTCATAAAATAAATAAGGTTATCTAGAGCAATCAAACGCACATGCACATTACCGGTCGAATATTTTTAAAAATAGTTTACTAAGTAAACACAAATATAGTTGCTTCCTTCCAAAACACACCGGCCCCGGTGTCGTAGAGGTTAAGTGGTCGGACTCACGGATGTTAGGCAATGGGATCAAATCTCGGTCGAGGATGAATGTTTTAATCTCGATACCGGCTCCAACACAAAGTGAATGCACTGCAAGGCTCAATGGGTAGGTGTACACACTTGCCCAAAGCAATGGACCATAACCGGTTTATTAAAGGCTTTGGTATGTGCTGTCCTGACTGTGGGAAGGCGCTTGTAAAAGATCTCTTTCTGCTAATCAGAAAGTAACCTATGTGGCGGAAGCGTGATTCCTCTAAAGACCATGAGTCGTAAAACACCATATTTGTGACACCTAATATATATATAAAATATATGCTGTAGTGTGATTAAACAAACAATCATTTATTTTATTTTTAAAAACATGATTAAGTTTCTCCTAGCAAGAATTATTGTCAGCTATTTGTTGTTTTTTTCAAATCACATCGCCATTTTGCAATCGAAATCTTCCTCAAGTTTTATACTGACCTAAAGTAAATTAGTGTTATAGACCCCTATAATCGTTTCTACAAACTGTTTAGATCGATGTACATAAATAGTAATAGTAATAATAATAAGAAGAAGAAGAAAAAGAAGATTGATTTTATGGTTGTTTAACGACCCCCAGCAAAAAAAAATAAAAAAAATATTGACTATTGAGGGGAAGGGTCATTAAAAAAAAAAGATAAAGAAAAGAAAAATATAAAAATAAGAAGAATGTCTTAAAATAAAAAAGGAAAAGGAAAAGAAACTGAACTGAAACGATCATATAAATATTTGACTGAAATATTATTGATTGTATACAAGTTTAGCAAGCACTTTTAAAATACTATTAAGATAAATCGTTTACTAAATGTCACTGTGTATGTGTGCAAAGACCGTTTTGTTTAACTACTAACCTACATCTGCGATCGACTGGTATCGTCAGTGTTTCAATACTAATTTATTAATCACTTAATGTGTGTAGAAAGACCACTTACACAGATGTGAACTCACTAACTATAAAACAACACAGCTACAAGACGGGATATAGCTAGCAGTAAATCTCTTACCAGCCCCGGTGGCGCAGTGATTAAGCTATCGGACTCAGGCTGGTAGGTACTGGGATCAAATCTCAATCGAGGCATCGGATTTTTAATCTCGATACTGTCTCCAACCCATTATAATTTGGTCGTTTGTAACTTTGAGCACTATCACCAATATTAAAAATTGTTGTAATATTGTTAATCTCCCTTCCAAAATATCTGTATCTGGCATTTTGGTTCATCTTAGGGTGGATGCGGTAATTTTAGAACGGTGCAAAATCTTAATATTTTATGGTATTTAATAGATAATAATACTGGAGTGAGGTGGTGGTCCAGTTTCAATTACGATTAAATTATAATGGGAACAAATTTGGTGATCCTGTCCCGGA
The DNA here is from genome assembly GCA_032355785.1 of Symmetromphalus regularis. Classification (NCBI taxonomy): domain Eukaryota; kingdom Metazoa; phylum Mollusca; class Gastropoda; order Neomphalida; family Neomphalidae; genus Symmetromphalus; species Symmetromphalus regularis. Next base: position 6,906 of record JAULBS010016095.1, on the reverse strand, counting down.
CCCCCATGAATACGCCTATGTCGTTCCTTTAATGATATTTCTAAGAGTTTGGTGTGTGCTGTCCTGTCTATGGGAACGTGACAATACAGTATGATCGTGTTGCTAATATTGAAAGGATATATGCTTAAAGAAATGAAAGTGAGTCACTAAGTTTTGTCATTGGATGACTGAAATGAACTGAACTTTATATCGCTGTGCCCGTAATTCAACGGCATATAATGCCCCAGTCAAACGTTCGCTGCGATTGTCCACGAACTCGGCGGTCGTGGACGGTCGTGTGCTTGTTTTCTGCGATCGATGGGTTGCGGTGAGACTATGGGACCTGTTGAAAAAATTTCTGACCTTTGACAAATTTTGCGATCGCTGTTTGATAAATGTGTTTTGATTTTATACTAGATAGAACAAGAATAGCAACAATTTTAAACTTTTTCAATTTTTTTCTTCATATTCCTATGCAATTGAGAGTATTCTACTATATTATTTTGTATGGTCTTGTCATGTGTATATTTATTACAGTCAAGTCCGCTCAATTACATTCCTGATAATAGCATACTCTTGTTCTTTGCATAATATTCTCCTGCACACAATCATTTGTATGCATACAAAGAATTTATTTTAATTGCATATGTATTTTCTGTAATGTCTGTTAAATTACATAAGAAAATGAATCACTGTTTGATAAATGTACTATTATTATTTTATACCAGATAGTACAAGAATAGTAACAATTTTAAACTTTTTCTTTGTTTTCTTCTTCTTCGTATGTAATTGTGAGAATTCTACTGTATTATTTTGTATGGTCAACCATCTTGTCATGTGTATATTTCAATTTGTTTTTGTATATATTCCTTATACGCCGTTGAGCCACGGCCCGAGTGTAAATAAATTCTGCTCTTGTCTTGTCATGGACGGATTTTTTGTTTACCTCATTTATTGCTATATGAACGAAGTGGAATACTATCTGTGGTAATTTCCTGGTTGTTCTCTGTTGCCTTCTCAACTAAGCGAGTTGACTTCTCAACATTGTTAATATTATTGTTTTCATGTTGTTTTGTTTTGGAAATGAGGTCTTTTCTTTTCATTCTCTATTTATATTTTTTATTTTTATTTTAATGGAAGTATAGCTGGAAATTAACTAAATTTTCACAAAAAGTGACATAGAGAGATATTTTAATTTTATTTTGGGGCTACCATGCATATTCATTAATAAAATAACCTTATATAAAATTGTCTACAGTTTACAAATTTCTGGGATACTGTTTATACAGAGTATTTGAGTCTCTCAATCACGTAGGTTTCAGCATCTTGATAATATACATTAGTATAGATCATGATGATTTCATTTCCTAAGTACTATTTTCACGTCGGTTTTGTACGAATTATTGTCGATGCTGCCTGGCACAACTTTCGTTACAATAAAAATTTGTATTCATTATTATATTTTTTATATATAAATCATTATTATTTGTTATTTTATTATTGCTGCTGCTACTGATGTTGTTGCTGCTGCTATTGATGTTCTTGCTGTTGCTGTGGCTGCTGCCGTTATTACAGAAACAAACAAAAACTATGCACTAAATAGAATGTCATATACACAAAAAATTAATTGCTGAAACAAAAATACAATAACGTTTTATATCACATGAGACCGCAGGAGTTTTAAAAAAAAAGCAACAATCATAATCCTAACTTTGTAAATGATATTCATACTAACTTGAAGCTATATTGTAATTTGCTCGGACCAATCAAAGATCAGTTTGCATTGCATAACGACTTTTTTTCTTTTTAAATGAAAACGAAAAAACGTCTTATGTAATGAAGATTGATTCAGGCAGATCAATTATGAAATAGAAAAAAATACATAATGATTTTTCTCAATGCTAGAGGCACTGCTTTAGAATTAAATAAACTTCCTTCCTCAGAAAGTGCATTGTAAGCTACCACAAGTTCGTCCGAGACGTCCGTCCGTCCGTCCGTGATGACCATCCGTGACGATGACATTTACGTATTAATTCATTAATCGTAAAATAGATTCTACAACTAATATCTTCAATAACCTTTCTCATCGTGATTGAACAAATTCAGAATGCAGTGTAGTAGTAAGAAAGTCGACACGTTGGACATTGCCATACAAACAAATGGCCGATGTTCTCCGCTTAAACTGCGGACATTATGTTCGACATAAAAAAACATCCTTAAAAATGCGAAATTTTGAAAGGAATCAATGAAATGACCAACCTTCGTTATTGTTATGAGGCACGCCATGTTTCACATGTCCGCAAGTTGATTTTTCGAGCACCCGGGTGTTGATATGCAATCGATAACAAAACGAGCAAAAAAGCTGAAAGAACATAATTATTGATAAATTCAGCATTGTAAAATAGTGCTCGACAAAAGGACTTTTTGATTGATTCTGTATTTCATTATCACGGATTTTAATAGGCAAACGATCACAAAATGAGCAGAGCGAGCATATGGAGTGTTTAAAAAATGTTCGACTGTTTTTTTGGTTTGTTTTAATTTTAGTTTTTTAATCGATTGTAAGAGATTTTTGGCGCCAAAACGATATGAAAACGTTTGGTGTCAGATGTGAGACTAACATGTCAGACGTAAGGTATTTTTTACGTCAGACATTTTGTCTAACGTGGCAAAAAAAAAAAGTGTTCAATTGCACTGTAATGTCAACTTCAGCAAATTATTGCCTCAAATCTATGGGGTTTTTTTTCTTTTAAATTTACTGAATCTGCCGATCAATAATTACTTAATAAATACCTGGACCCAAAACTTTGTTTTTAACTTGAAATATAATCAGATACTCGAAACCTCAACCGGCCTCCGTGGCGCAGTGGTTAAGCTATCGGACTCGAGGCTGGTAGGTACTGAGATCAAATCTCAGTCGAAACATGGACATTTTAATCTCAGTATCGGCTCCAAACCAGAGTGAGTGCTCCGCAAGTCTCAATGGGTAGGCGTATACCACTTACACCGACCAGTGGTCCACAACTGGTTTAATAAAAAGGCCGTGGTATGTGCTATTCTGTCTGTGGGATAGTGCATATAAAAGATCTCTTGCTGTTTATTGAAAAGCAGCGGGTTTCGAGTCTCCTACTAACACTAACCTCTGTCCTGGACAGACAGCACAGGAACCTGGGTGGTGTGCCCAGGACAGAGTGATTGAACCTTAATTGGATATAAACACGACAATAAATACAACCAACCAAGAAACATCAAACCACGCTGTCCTGGGGTTCTAGTCTAGAATCCAACTATAAAAACGTATATTTCATATCCAGGAAGCAATTTTCGCCCTTGCATAGGTGCCGACAGAATAAACATCCAAGCACGCTGTCAAGAGGACCTAGTCTAGAATCCAACTAAACACGTATATTTCATATCCAGGAAGCGACTTTCGTCCTTGCATAGGTGCCGACAGAATAATCATACAAGCACGCTGTCATGGGGACCTGGTTAAAATCAAACTCAAATCAGTAACTACTTGATAAACATATATTTTGAATCATTCAGAAGCTGTGCTAGTTTCTCATTAAATGGTTTGTAAAACTCTTTCAGGATTTTACGTGTTTCTGCTTTCATAGGAACTTTGTGCAGTCCGTCTTTACGCTCTCGTCGCTGGTTTTTAATGGGTAGGCTTTCAATTTGTTCCATTAGGTAATCATCAACAGGATCTAAATAGAAAATGTAATTTTTCAGTTTGAGTGCTATAAATCATAAATAATAGGTACATGTTTTATATTGGTATAATTTTATTAAAGTATTCATAATTAGACAAATTTGAAAATGATTATAAAATATAAGCACGTGTTATTAAAATGGGTATAATCGTATAAAAGTACTACACGTAACTAGAGAAATTAGAAAATTATCATAAATCATAAGAGCATTTAATATGGAAATAGTACGGCGAAAGACCGAAAAAGACCGATAAAAGACCGAAACGAATCAAAGAAACGCCGAAATGGACGACAATTTTATCCTGCAAACAATTTACAGAACATTTACCACCAGTTGTAATATCCCATTCGATATTTATATAATTTTTCTTTAATAAACGATATCAAAAGACTCGAAGACTTCTGGAAAATGATCTGTGAATTTTTTACAAGGTAAAATTGTGGTCCATTTCGGTGTTACTTCGACCCATTTCGGTCCGTTTTGGTGCTTTTCGGTCTTTCGTAGGACCCTTGAAGAAATATAATCTCATAAAAAGGATATGTAATTAGATAAATTTGAACAGTCGTATAAAATTTACTTACTTAGTTGTAGAAAATTGAACACTTTTGTCAATTCTCCTTTGATTTCATGGATATACTCTTCAAATTTGATCACATGGATCTGGTCACGTGGAAATACTCTAAGCCAATCACTGATATGAACGTAATATATGCCCATTGGAAGAGTTATCTGCAATAAACAACGTGGTGAGGAAGAGATTGCTTCTTTAATAATATCGTTGTGCGATCTTTAAAGGAACTGACTCTATACTACTGTCCTGTTCAAATATTTAGGTTAATTGCCGAATTTAAAAGGGGCAAAGTGGCAAAGGGACAATCGCCCTGGACGCCCCTGCTAGAAGATTCTCCAGACTAAGGACCTCCTTTATTAAAAAAAAATGTATTAATTATAAAATTAGTTCTATTTATTCATTATCGTTCTTTTTTTGTTTGTTATATAATTTTATTTTCTATGTTGAGGGACCCCCGAACCAGAAGTGCACAGGGCCCACCCAAGGTTTAAATCCGACTCTGTTTAGGACCAAATATGTTTCTAATTTTACCTTAAATTGGTTGGTTGGTTGTATTTCTTGTCGTACTTATATCCAATTAGACGCATAGACCCACGGACTATTGGCCTAATTAATTTCCAAATAAAGAATTAATTTTAAATATAAACATTTGATTTGTTCATAGAAATACTTCATTAAACTACTTACATAACCACCGCATCTCGCTTATTAGCAACATTTTAAAAATATTAATGAATTATGCTCACGGACAAATAAATCATAAACCATAAATTCGACGTGGAATTCCCTATACCATGGTTCAGGTAAAACGTCTTGGTTGATAAAAAGCGAGATTTAGTATCATAAATGCATGCAAGTTTCATATGCAAGTTTCATTCGTAATTAATATTTAGAGCACAAAGACCCTTAAATTCCGTGTGAATATGCCTTTAAGGTTCAAGCTACACTGATGCAGGTACTCTTATCGATAAGCAGCAAGAACCTTTTATATTCACATTCCCACAAACATGATATCACATACCATGGCCTTTGTTAAACCAGTTGTGCATCACTGGTCGGTGTAAGTGGTACTCACTTTGGGGTGGAACCGATACTGAGATTAAAAGTATCATGCCTCAACTGAGATTCGATCCCAGTACATACCAGCCACAAGCCCGATAGCTTAACCGCTGTACTACCGTTGCCGGGCATCTTAAATTTTTATTTACAGTTAGGTATTTTGTAAATAGTTTCTTAAACGTATGCTTAAGAAACTATTTACACCGAAAAGGACCAAAACGACCCAAATGGACAAAAAAAAAAAACATAAACGGACCACAATTTTATCCTGTAAACAATATACAGAACATTTTCCAGAAGTTCTAATACCCCTTTCTTCAAGACTTTTATAAAAAAATTCCTTAATAAGGGATATTAAAAGGCTCCTTTTCGGTCTGTTTCGGTCCATTTCGGTCCTTTTCAATATTTTTCGGACCCGTCCAAAATACTTACATGACACCATAGATTGCTGAGCGTCCCGTTATAGACACACTGTCTAAGGGAATGCGTGTTCATGCATTGCTGAAATTTGTCAATTGTTTGAACAACTTCTTGGTGGAAGCCTTCTATACTTGGTTTATAGCCAACCCTTTTGTACCTAAACATGTACTGCGAGAAGAGTCTGCGTGAAAAAACAAACACATTATAATGTTTATTATTATACATTATCACCTTGGCATGGAGAATATTTTATTGGTTTTATTTAATGAATATCTGTAACTAAAACAATGATAATTAATCATATATTTTCATAATCACTGTATAATTTTAGAATACTTTTCATTTTAACATTAATATACAGTTGTAATAATTTGTATTTTATGTAACAACCCATATTTCCTCCCTTTACACGGGTTATTTTGTAAATAAGGGACTGGAATGAAAAATAACTTTAAAAAAAACAACCAAAAAACCCAAAACAAATATATATATATACATATTGGCATGAACATGGTTAACTATGAAAACAATGTCTACCATATGAATTAGAGTTAACACGACATATATATATATGGAGAATAATATTATCTGTACGGAAACCATATAATTATTATCAACTGGATATTTTTGTTATAGCACGATGTTGATGTGGACAATATTATCTGTACGGAAACCATTTATCAACTGGATCTTTCAGAGCTAACACGATGTTGATATGGAGAATATTATCTGTACTGAAACCATATATCAACTGGATCTTTTAGCTAACACAATGTTGATGTGGACGATATTATTTGTACGGAAACCATATACTAGTATCAACTGGATCTTTTAGCTAACAGGATGTTGATGTGGACAATATTATCTGTACTGAAACACTATCATTATTATCAACTGAATCTTTTAGTTCTAGCATGATGTTGATATGGAAAATATTATCTGTACGGAAACCATATAATTATTATCAATTGGATCTTTTAGAGCTAACACGATGTTGATGTGGACAATAGTATCTCTACGGAAACCATATATCAACTGGATCTTTTAGCTAACACGATGTTGATGTGGACAATATTATCTGTACTAAAACCATATAATTATTATCAATTGGATCTTTTAGAGCTAACACGATGTTGATGTGGACAATAGTATCTCTACGGAAA
>JAULBS010016094.1:0-25274 GCA_032355785.1 Symmetromphalus regularis | reverse complement strand
TACCAATGTTTTATGCTGTGTAATATTTTATGATTAGGTACTGCAGTTTGTTGTTAATTATGATGTACAACAAGTCTATTCTGTGAAAGATACTACCAATGTTTTATGCTGTGTAATATTTTATGATTAGGTACTGCAGTTTGTTGTTAATTATGATGTACAACAAGTCTGCTCGGCATATGCTGAGCTGTCAAGAGTATTTCTACGGTTCTGCCAGATAGACTAGAGCAAGAAGATCGTCAAAAACCTGGAATCCATTGAACCACCATGTGTTTCTCAACACATGGCTCTCTAGCTATGGAGGTAGATTTTATTTATTTTTTGTCTTGAGGCCTTCTTCGGTTTGCATCAATTATTCCTGTTATTTCAGTAGTATGTTAGGGTTTTGCCCATTTTGCTATATTCTGATATTCACCATCATTCCCCATTTTCTATAATTCCTTACCATTTTCTATCATTCCCCACCATTTGCTATCATTCTGCACCATTTTCTATAATTCCCCACCATCTCCTAATGGGTGTAATTTTTTATTAACAGTTTTACAGTACAAATTGTCAGTCTTGTTGTGAAAATTACCTCACCTTTTTACTTTTATTATACAAAAACATAAATAGATGAATTAATCAGAGTAAAATAAATTTAGAAATATTAAGAGCTATGGAAATAAACTGAAATTATAGAAATAATATCCTGTTTAATGTAAATAAATTACGATAGATCTAGATTTTAACACATTCTCTTACAAGACTACCTATAGGGTTCCTGCAAGAATCAAATTTCAAAACTTTTCCAAGACTTTTCCAAACATTTAATGACCTTTTCACACACAAATCTGTAAAAATGTACAAATCTGTATCACACTGCCATGAGCTAAAATTGAAATGTGGAAAAACTGAATGTTCTTCTAGCATAAAAAGACGGGGTTTATATTCTTTAGCGAGGAAAATATCAAAGACTTTCAATGGTGAAAAAACATGGTTCTTGGGGACATACTGCATCACAGGAAGTAATTAAGACAGATAACTCGAACTCTGATAAGGACGACTGAAAAACAATTCTGCCAATTTGGAAAATTCTTAACTTTTCCACGACTTTTCAATTTTAATCAAAATTTCATAACTTTTCAAGGCCCTTGAAAACTATTTTGTAAATTTCTAAACTTTCCAGGTTTTTAATGGCCCCTGGATCCTGTATCTAGATTTTAACACTTTCTCCCACAAGACTATCTAGATATTAACACTTTCTCCAACAAGACATTTGTAGAAAAGATGTTTTGAAAGACATTATACATAAATTTTCATCGAGGTTTTCATATGCTATACAGTTTTCACCTTAGACCTGAACAGATGATTGAACTAATATAACTGTTTAGACTGGTGGAAAATATTGTATGTCAATTCAGACTTTTCAGTGGTGTAGCTTCCAATGAGGCAATGAGTCAACTGCCTCATTAGATTTTTTTGCATAAAAAAAATTAATGTGATTAATATTATAAAAGTTGTTAAAATACGAGAAATAAAAACCTTTGTCAAAGAGTTGCCGCACTAGAAAAAATACCCAAGCTACGCCAATGCCTTTATGTCATTAAGGCTACAAGTGTAGTGCCACCACATGCAACTATAACATTGCCCCTTTAAGAATTTCTTTCAAAATATTTCCACCTTCTCCGAGCCTCATGAAATATCCTTCCAATCTCGACCTGACATTTTCCTGTTTATTCTGAACATGGTAGCTTCATCCTCCGAGTTCTCATTGGCTGGGGTAGTTTATTTTTTCAACGCTGTCGGTTACAAAGTAAACACGTGAACGGCTGTGGAAAACACAGGTTGGTAGGTTGAAACGCTCACACAAGCCAAACCAGATGACTGTTTAGATGTGTTCTCTACCTAACTTCTAACAGCTGTGTTTTACATCAATTCCCACATCTACGTTTTAACACCTTCACCTACAAGACACAGCTCTTGCTACAAGATTTTTAACACCTTCACCTACAAGACTATCTAGATGGTATTTTCTACCTAACTCCTAACAGCTGTGTTTTACATCAATTCCCACATCTACATTTTAACACCTTCACCTACAAGACACAGCTCCTGCTACAAGATTTTTAACACCTTCACCTACAAGACTATCTTGATGGTGTTTTCTACCTAACTCCTAACAGGTGTTTTTCATCAATTCCCAGATCTCTGTTTTAACACTTTCACTTACAAGACACAGCTCCAGTCTTCAATCCTTTCTGCTACAAGACTGATAGAGATTTTAACACTTTCTCTTACAAGACCATCTAACAGCTGCGTTTTACATCAATTCCCACATCTACATTTTAACACTTTCACCTACAAGACACACACAGCTCCTGTCTTTAATCCTCTCTGCTACAAGGCTGATAGAGATTTTAACACTTTCTTTTACAAGACCATCTAACAGATGCATTTTACATCAATTCCCACATCTACATTAACACCTTCACCTACAACACACGGCACAAGTCTTTAAACCTTTCTGTTACATGGCTTTTTATTACAAGACTGATTTATATTTCAACACTTTCTCTTATAAAACTGATCTAGATTTTAACCCTTTCTCCCACAAGACATAGCTCCAGTCTTTAATATTTTTTTCTTACAAAGCTTTTTCTTACAAGACTGATAGAGATTTTTAAAACTTTCTTCTAAAAAACATAGCTCCAGTCTTTAATACTTTTTCCTATAAAAATGATCTACATTTTAACATTTTCTTTTATAAGACTATCTAGATTTTAACCCTTTCACCAACAAGACATAGCTCCAGTCTTTAATACTTTCTTCTACAAAACTGATCTACATTATAAAACTTTCTCCTACAAAACACAGCTCAGTGACTGATCTAAGTTTTAACTCTTTCAAGACTTATCTGGGTTTTAATATTTTCATGTACAAGACTGCTTTTGAGACATATTTCTGGAATTTAACCCTTTTTCCTAAAAGACAGATCTAGATTTTAACAATTTTTCTTACAAGACAGTTTTAAAGACATAGTCCAAGAATTTAACAACAGGTATGGATTTAGGATTTTACCAAAGGCATGGGATATGGGGATTTTACCAAAGGCAGGGGGGATATGGGGATTTTACCAAAAGCAGGGGATATGGGGATTTTACCTAAGGCAGGGGATATGGGGATTTTACCAAAGGCAGGGGATATGGGGATTTTACCAAAGGCAGGGGGAATATGGGGATTTTACCAAAAGCAGGGGATATGGGGATTTTACCTAAGGCAGGGGATATGGGGATTTTATGAAAAGCAGGGATATGGGGTTGGGTGTCATGTAATGTAACTGGTTACTCAGAAATATTTAGTATACTGAACTGAATATTTTGTAGCAAAATGGGTTAGAGGGTCATCTACATTGTAACAGTTCAATAAAGCAAAGTAACAGATTTTAACACTTTCTGTTACAAGACTAAGTCAAAGAATGTAACACTAAACATATGAATATTTTCTAGCAATGTACCAGGCACTTCCACTGTATTTATTTCAGCCCAAAACGCTAGCCCTTAATACTGATTTTTAACACTTTCTGTTACAAGACAAAGTCAAAGAATGTAACACTAAACATATGAATATTTTCTAGCAAGGTACCAGGCACTTCCACTGTATTTATTTCAGCCCAAAACGCTAGCCCTTAATACTTTGTTAAAAGACATAGTTCCTGATTTTTAACACTTTCTGTTACAAGACAAAGTTTCAGACTTTAACACTTTAATCATCAGCCCCATTTCACATTTTACCCTTTCACAAGCAAACATCAGGTTCACTTTGAACCCTTTTTTCTACAAGATTAACAGTTCCAGATTTTAACCCTTCATCTGTCAAACTGTTTGAAACCTTCTTCAATAAAACACAATTCTAGCTATTTAACCCTTACTTCATCACACCCAGTTCTATATATTTTCTCCAATAAACAGTAAATTGTTTTGATCCTCATAATCACATTCTCTATATAAAAATAAATGATATGACAAAAAAAATGGTATTGTCATGACAACAGAATTAATTCACTCACCAAATGCGAGTCCATGTGACCTTGCATCGGCATTGGTGGATATCCTCCCATATTTCCCATAATTCCATTGGAATGTGCCTGTGGCATCATGCCTGGCATGCCCGGATGCCCTGGCATACCGGGAATCTGGTCTGGTGCGTGCTCAGCGTGATTGCGTAAAACATGAATTGCATCATCAAGTCTTTCCTCCATTCGACTCTGCTGAAATATACAAACAAACAAAATATTAAAATCAATTAATTTTCTTTTTAAATAATTAAAATAAGGTACGTTTTTAAGGTTCAGACCTTAAAATTGATGAAGGGAAAATAAATCTGATTTTCGTTTTCTGACACTTCATAATCGAAACTTTATTTAACAAACATTTTCCAGTTTTTATAAACAGTACACTCGTTAAAATGTTGATTAAAATCTCTTTTAAAACATGACATTTTATATATGGTAAATTATGAAATTAATGCATTCCTAAATTAATGCAAGTGACATGACAGTGGTGTCAATTAAATGCAATACAAAATTATACTTTTGGTAAAGTACTTTCTGAATAACACACATTTATATACGGTAGTTAGAAATAAATGTGAATAACATTAATTTGCATTTTCCGCATTCATTTCATTATCTATAGTTTACGTAAGAATCTTGCTGGGATAGGTGGAACTGGAAAATTTGCAAACTATGTATGAATAGGAAACGGTCAAGAAATATGAACAACCATTAAATAAGATTATGACATTTTTGTTTTTTAGTATATCACAGATGAAAAATAAACCACTAGTTGGAACACGAAAATGATATAAAATGATATGGGACTATAGATTGAACCAACTTTCCCTAGCAGTCAGTTAGAAATAATAGCCTACGGATAATTTAAGAGAAATTTTCCGAGTGAAACATATCTAGCCCACTACACCTATATGGTTTATTCTTACCAATGAATGTAGATGACTTTCAAAATGTGGAGAGGTTGTACTTTGGGTTGTTGGCCGATGCCACTGAGGGTTTGGATTGGCTGGAATTACAATAAGAAATAACATAAATATAACAAATAACATAACACTTTTGACATTATACAATGTACGACGTCATATTGTTTAGCATAGTTTGTTTCCAAAAAAGGAAAAGGATTGGTTTTATTTTTGTTGTTCATTTTTTTCAAATTTATCTTAAAATAGATAATGGGTAATAAATAGGATATTAAACTCGCTTCCATTTTGCATCAAATTTATGCCTCTCATGAAATAATTTTCATTGTCACTTGCTAAAGCTCGTGACAAATAAAAATTATTTCACTCGGGAAATGAATACTTGTTTAATATCCTATAAATATATTATATTTCTGTGACGGTAGTATAATGCTGCAACAAAATAATGTTTATAATGGCATTCCTGCTTGTTGCTATGAATTTCAAAGCGTTATTTTATTATATATTTTTAAAAATTTAACTTAAAACAGAAAAAAAAAATCACATTTTAATTAGTTATTTCATAATTTATCTTTTTAAAAAATGACATCAACAAACACAAAACTCAGTTATTACATGAATGAATATTGTATATTTATTTAACAGTTTGTCATTACTGTAAAATAGCATTATTTATTTCTGCCATCAATTTTCAAATGTGTAATTTCATTATGTATTTAAACAAGTTGCCTTAATAAACAGAAACAATTTTATTTTATTTATATTATCTCTAATTAAAATAAGAAATTATGTCAACAAACAGAAAACAGTTATTACATGATGAACAGTTTAATAAGACTTCTATTTACAATTTATTAAAACAAGATGAGGTAAAACATACATTGTTTATTAATTAGCCTTAAACTTAAAGAAAGGATTTTGTTTGTTTATCCCTAGTACACTGGTTATTGAGAAGCTATTAGCTTCCAAACATACAGTGTTTATAACTCATGGTCTTTAAAGCAGCAAGGGATCTTTTATATGCACTTTCCCACAGACAGGACTGTGCATACCATGGCCTTAGTCACAAATTACTTTTATTTTAAATTCCTTTACAACATTGTTAATGTGATCTCTGAGAATGGTTCAAGGTTAAGTCATTTCAACTTTGTAAAACACAAAATGGCGCTGTCTAAACACATTTGAACTCACCTGACATTGGGGGCGGAGAGGATACGGGTGTGGAGGGATTCGAACCACCATAACTACTACCTGTATGTTCTGTTGGATATATCTGAAAAACAAAATTTGTCATTGAGAAAACAAGAAACATGACTGAGAAAACAAGAAATATGACTGAGAAAACAAGAAATATAACTGAGAAGACAAGGAATAGAACAGAGAAAACAAGGAATATGACTAAGGAGACAAAGAATATGACTAAGAAAACAAGGAATATGACTAGGAAGACAAGGAATATGACTAAGACAATAAGGAATATGACTATGAAAATAAGGAATATGACTGAGAAAACAAGGAATATGACTAGGAAGACAAGGAATATGACTAAGAAAATAAGGAATATGAGTAAGAAAACAAGGAATATGACTAGGAAGACAAGGAATATGACTAAGAAAATAAGGAATATGACTAGGAAGACAAGGAATATGACTAAGAAAATAAGGAATATGACTGAGAAAACAAGGAATATGACTAGGAAGACAAGGAATATGACAAAGAAAATAAGGAATATGACTAAGAAAACAAGGAATATGACTAGGAAGACAAGGAATCTGACTAAGAAAATAAGGAATATTACTGAGAAAAAAAGGAATATGACTAAGAAAACAAGGAATATGACTGAGAAAACAAAAAATAGAACAGAGAAACAAGAAATAAAACAACCAGCAACTAACATATATCACTATCCCCCACCCCTCTCCAAACAAAAATGGATACCCCATTATATACAACTGATTAAATCATTAAAATAAACAAACTATTCTGTCATTTTTTTTAAAACCAAGATAAACTTAAAGTCAACAATTTTCTTTAATGAGATCACCAACATACAAAATCCATGAGAAATCAATTTCTTTAATTAGCATAAAAACATCAAAGCAACTAACAACTTTTTTATCCTAGAAAATGCCCTAAACCATTCTTCATACAAATTCTAAATGTTTCACTTTTTTCGACAAAAAATGGCTTCCACACAACTAGTGATGATTTAGTGAGCTAAAGCAGACAAGACAGGGGAATGGAAACGATGCACATTTTCAAGAGCTTCCTGTCAAAGAACGAAGTTCTGAGTTCTAAGTAGGCGCAGGTGTTTGGGAAGCAGTCAGGATTTACGAGGTCTGCTACAAAGCTCTTATGAGCCAAGTCTTTTAGAAAATACCATCATTAATGTCTGCTACAAAACTGTTATGTACCAAGTCTTTTGGAAAATACTACCATGAATGATGTCTGCAATGAAACTTTACATTAAAATATATTTATGTCTAAATTAAGAATAACATAAAAGACAATATGGAGTCATTATTATAGGAAGAAAAAAAATAAAAATAAAAGATAGTTCAGGAAAAGTAAAAGTAAAAAAAAAAATTCCAGATATTTTAGCATTTATCAATAACAGTTCACTGTCAAAACAGTAAAGAAAAATATACATCTTAAATTAAAAAAAAATTATGATCCACATTTAACAAATCAGGAAAAAAATAGACATTTTAAAATCTTTTCAGGATGTTTTTCAAAATAGTAAACATTTTGAAATTAAAAAATTGCTTCATATTTTTTCTCTTTCTCTGTCTCTCTTTCCTCATATTCTCTCACTTGAAACATGGTGTTTTGAAAACTATGAGAATATTCTTTTCATATAACAATTTCCATATTGGATGAATTTATAAAAATCGCCAAGTTAGATATTATTTTCCATGATTTATATTTAAGATTTTATTTTTAAATACTCAAGACATCTCTTTTTTTTTTATTTAAGTGATTTCTATGTTATACTGGAACCCTGTTTATGAGTACTAATGCTACAGCCTTGCCAAGGGTATACCCTTTTTATACTCACTATAAAAGTAAAGTTTGTTTTATTTAATGATGCCTCTAAACCAAATTGATTTTGATCTTATCATCGTCTATTGGACGTCGATCATATGGTCATTCTGACATATTTATTTAGAGGAAACCTGTTGCTGCCACATAGGGTACTATTTCCGATGAGCAGCATGATGTCTTTTTATGCAATTTCCCACCAACAGGACAGGGCATACCATGGTCTTTGATGAACCAGTTGTGGATCACTGGTTGGAATGGAAAATATATACTTACTGATGCTAGAGCCTTGCCGAGGCATGTTTATACTTACTGATGCTAGTCTTGCTGAGGACATGTTTATACTTACTGATGCTAGAGCCTTGCCGAGAGCATGTTTATAATTACTGATGCTAGAGCCTTGCCGAGGGCATGTTTATACTTACTGATGCTAGCCTTGCTGAGGACATGTTTATACTTACTGATGCTAGTCTTGCTGAGGACATGTTTATACTTACTGATGCATGAGCCTTGCCGAGAGCATGTTTATAATTACTGATGCTATAGCCTTGCCGAGGGCATGTTTATACTTACTGATGCTAGAGCCTTGCCGAGGGCGTTTATACTTACTGATGCTAGAGCCTTGCTGAGAGCATGTTTATACTTACTGATGCTAGAGCCTTGCTGAGGACATGTTTATACTTACTGATGCTAGCCTTGCTGAGGACATGTTTATACTTACTGATGCTAGAGCCTTGCCGAGGGCATTTATACTTACTGATGCTAGAGCCTTGCCGAGGGCATCCCCTGTTTGAGAGGAGCTCTGACTGGGTCTGTTGGGAAGCATTTCTGTTCCGTTCACCGACGGTGATGTTGAGGAGTAAGCCGACGACGTAGCTGGCATGGAAGAACCGCGGAACGTGGACATGGGAGGAAGACCTGACGACATATTCATTGCATCCTGATTGGGTGACATCGGGTGATAACCCTACAAGGTTAAAGGTCATAGGTCAAACAAAATATACATTTTTATTAACATTCACAGCATTCTAATTGGGTGACATTGGCTGATAACCTATCAAGGTCAAACAAAATATACATTTTAATTACATTTATTGTATTCAAACTGACATTGGGTGATAACTCAGGAAGATCAAAGGTCATAAGTTAACAAAATATATATTTTTTATAATCTTGGAAGACAGAAGTCCATAGATCAAACAAAAATTACATTTTTAGGATATTGTTAAATCCTGATTGAGTGACAGAGTAATTTGTAATAATTTATAAGAAAATATTGCAAATATCTGAAAACTATTTGAAACTAAATTTATTCCAAGGAAAGCACTGTAAACTCAATGAAAACATTAAGAGCAAGTGAAATTGCTATGTGGCTGTCACAGAGGCTAGCCTCGTCTGAACTTCAGGCAGGTTACTCTTACCATTTCATGTGGATGGTGCATGTTGGGGTAGTTGGGTGCTGTCGAGTAATGAGATCCACTAGGCAGCATGGAGGAAGGGTATGATGATGAAGGCAGCGCATTATTGGACGACCATGGATCACCCGAACTATGAGGAGGTTCTGAAAATATATTACATCAAATGTAGATCAATTGAAATATATTACATCACATGTAGATCAATAGAAATATACATCACATGTAGATCAATAGAAATATATTACATCACATGTAGATCAATAGAAATATATTACATCACATGTAGATCAATAATAATATATATTACAACACATGTAGATCAATAATAATATATATTACATAACATGTAGATCAATAGAAATATATTACATCACATGTAGATCAATACAAATATATTACATCTCATATAGATCAATAGAAATATATTACATCACATGTAGATCAATACAAATATATTACATCACATGTAGATCAATAATAATATATATTACATCACATGTAGATCAATATAAATATATAACAGGAGATTTAGGTGAAGACAAATACATAACAGGAGATTTAGGTGAATACAAATACATAACAGGAGATATAGGTGATTACAAATATATAACAGGAGATTTAGGTGAATACAAATATACAACAGGAGATTTAGGTGAATACAAATACATAACAGGAGATATAGGTGATTACAAATACATAACAGGAGATATAGGTGATTACAAATACATAAAAGGAGATTTAAGTGAATACAAATATATAACAGGAGATTTAGGTGAATACAAATATATAACAGGAGATTTAGGTGAATACAAATACATAACAGAAGATATAGGTGATTACAAATACATAACAGGAGATTTAGGTGATTACAAATACATAACAGGAGATATAGGTGATTACAATTTTCACATTAAAAGTATAGGTTAGTGAGGGTTTCACCCCTTTCTAATTATCAATATTTTTCCCCATTATAATTTGTCTGTAACCAACTCTGTGCTCTTCCACTCCAGTATTAAAAATATAACTAAATCCCACCCTTCCTAAATTGAAGAACTACGTGCAATAGCCCAGAAACCCAAATTTATTTTACATATTTATACCCAGTAAACCATACTAAATTTATTAAAGCAACCACAACCTTCATAATGACACACTCATAATAAGATTATATTAAAGCAATACAAAAGTGCATAAAAATGATTTTTCAATAATGTCAGTTTGGTTGAGAGCAAGAACCCAGTAACACATATCATTATTACTATAACATATTATTACTATAACATACCTATATCATATTTTCAATGTTTGTCACAGGGTTTTTGCGCATTTTTCTTAACAAAAACTAAAGACTTTTCAAGGTAGGTTTTTGCAATTTTCAAAGACAATTCTTTGTCATCAAAACAGCCAGTCATCAGCCAGGTTTTTAAATGGAAATTAACTGAAGGTACAATAACTGATGAAGTTACATCTGTCGAGATACCTCAACAACAGCAGTCAGAAGATTAAAGGGAGACAGAGAATTGGGGTACTTTTCTTTTTTTTTGAACAGATAAGACAGAAATAAAAGATTTTCACAGACTTTTATTGACAAACCTGAAATTCAAAGATGTTCACCTTGACATTTTTTTAATTTAAATAAAGACTTTCAAAGATTTTCAAGATGCACAAGAACCCTGTGCTATAACCCGGTAACCCATCACAAAATTGTTATTTTCACAAAATGGCCGCGACTTGGGTTACTGGTTTCTTGCATGCAGGTCTTCAATTCATGTATCTGCCTATTTAAAGATTTAATAAAAACAGGCCATGATCTTACTTATATTTATCCTCAATGGAAATGGTTAAAGGGACATAAAAGTGACAAAGACCTATTTGATGAAGAGGTATTTTTCTTGTTTATTACCACTGTGGTAAATTAACAGTAATGAAAAGCAGAGAGGAAGTCGTAAGCGAAAGATAATAAAACTTATCAAATCAGTCGAACTCTATCAAACATAATCCTTCCAGTCTGGGGCTGACTCCTACATAGAGTCAAGTTACGGTGGTCTCACTTTGATGATTAGTTTTATAGAAAATAGTTTTAATATAAATTATTTAATAGCCGAGGTATTTAACAGAGTCAAGTTACGGTGGTCTCACTTTGATGATTAGTTTTATAGAAAATAGTTTTAATATAAATTATTTAATAGCTGAGGTATTTAACATAGTCAAGTTACGGTGGTCTCACTTTGATGATTAGTTTTGTAGAAAATAGTTTTAATATAAATTATTTAATAAGATGGGGTGCTTCAACATTGAATCAAGTTTTGCTGTTTCACTTTGATAACAAGTTTTGTTGAAAATTGCTGGTTTCAATTTGATGGTTAGTTCTATAGAAAATAGTTTTAATATAAATTATTTAATAGCGGAGGTATTTAACAGAGTCAAGTTATGGTGGTCTCACTTTGAAGATTAGTTTTGTAGAAAATAGTTTTAATATAAATGATTTAATAGCTGAGATGTTTCAACATAGAGTCAAGTTTTGCTGATTTTACTTTGATAAGGAGTTTTGTTGGAAAAAAAATTAATATAAATTATTTAATAGATGCTTCTACAATAGAGTAAAGTTTTGCTGGTTTTGTAGAAAATAGTTTTAATATAAATTATTTAATAGATGCTTCTACAATAGAGTAAAGTTTTGCTGGTTTTGCAGAAAATAGTTTTAATATAAATTATTTAAAAGACTGGGTTCTTCAACTTAGAGTCACATTATGTTGGTAAAAAAAAAGTAAAGTTTGTTTTGTTTAACGAGGCCTCTAGAGCACATTGATTTTATTTTATCATTGGCTATTGGATGTCAATCATATGGTCATTCTGACATATGTTTTTAGAGGAAACCCACTGCCGCCACATAGGCTACTCTTTCCAATAAGCAGCAAAGGGTCCTTTATATGTACTGTCCCATAGACAGAACAGCACATACCACAGCCTTTGATAAACTTAAGATAAGTTTTGTAGAAAACAGTTTTATTATAAATTATTTAATAGATGGTAGTGCTTCAACATTGAGTCAAGTTTTCCTGGTTTCAATTTGATGATTAGTTTTATGGTAAATAGTTTAAATATAAATTGTTTAAAAGCCGAGGTGCTTCAACAGAGAGTCAAGTAATGTTTGTGATGACTTTTGTTGAAAATAGTTTTTATTTAAAAGTTAAAAAATAGATGGGGTGCTTTAACATACAGTCAAGTTACGGTGGTTTCTCTTCGATGGTTAGTTTTGTAGAAAATAGTTTTAATATAAATCATTTAATAGCTGAGGTGCTTCAACATAGAGTCAAGTTATGGTGGTTTCTCTTTGATGATTAGTTTTATAGGAAACATTTTTAATATAAATTATTTAAATGATGGGGTGCTTCTACATAGAGTCAAGGTTTCTTAGTTCCCACATCGCCCCCACCCCAATTTTTCAATGCAAAAGGTGGGGGGGGGGATAATTATATAACCATTTCCTGTGCCCATGGTATTTTGCCTTTATACCAATGACATTTATTTCAAAATTAATATTGCCCTTTTAAGAGACCCGATGACAAAAAGATCTGCTACAATTCAGTCAAGATACAAAAAAGTACATGACTAAAGAATTTTACCTTTTTACCAATGACATATTTTTCAAAACTTATATTGCCCCTTTAAGAAACCTGATGACAAAACAGTTTGCTACATGTGAGTGCTCACGTCAGCTAACAACGTTGTTATTTAAACTTACAGCGATGCTGTAGAAACGCACATGTGAATACCATATGTTTTACTGGGTCGCTTCACCACCGCAAGTGCATTTCTGTTTAATGTTGCCAGCTAATGCACAAAACAG
This sequence comes from Symmetromphalus regularis, assembly GCA_032355785.1. NCBI lineage: Eukaryota > Metazoa > Mollusca > Gastropoda > Neomphalida > Neomphalidae > Symmetromphalus > Symmetromphalus regularis. Next base: position 11,990 of record JAULBS010016094.1, on the reverse strand, counting down.
ATTTCCGAGTTGAAAAAACGTGCAAACCGATCTGCATGTGAAAGGCATTAGTCAGCGCTACATTGAAGCAAAACGTCATTTGTTTTAAACTTACACACCAAAAACATACATCATTAGGAATATACATAAGAAATTTTTTGTTATAAAATATATAATTAAATTATAAGTAATTTAAATGATGAATTGAAAACGTAAGGTAATTTTAATCTACGTTGAAGAAAAACGTCATTTGTTTGAAACTTACACACCAAAAACATACATCATTAGGAATGTACATAAGTAGGTTTCTTTTATAAAATATTTAATTAAAAAACTTAATTTAAATGTCAAATTATTATTGTAATTTTAAAGTGGAAATATGAATTTTATACCGGTAGTATAACTTTTATTTGAAACTTACACACCAAAAACATACATCATTAGGAATATACATAAGTAGTTTTTTTTATAAAATATACAATTAAAATTGGAATTTAAATGTTAAATTATTAAGCATTTTATTATCACTTTTCCAGTGCAGTGGTAGATCTAGGGTGGCCCCAGGTCTGGTCCCCCTCTAAATTTTGCAATATAAATAACTTTTTTTTTTATTATTTAAAAAAATAATAATAATAAATTATGTTAACGATTATGAGGAATCGGCATCATATTAATGGGGCTCTCCCTAAATGGATTTACAGAGGGCCACTAGTGAAGATAGTTTATTTTAAACTTACAGACCATAGACTATAAAATATATAATTCAAAAAGTAATTTAAATGTCAAATTATTAAATGTATTTAGAGATTTTTTAGATTATTTTCTTTTCTTCAGTATAGTTTTTCTTTTAATTTATACACCAAAAACATAAGAAATATACAAAAGTAGATTTTTGTCTTAAAATATGTAATTAAAAAAGTAATTTAAAAGTTAAATTAAGTAAGTGTATTTAGAGATTTTAATCTACAATGAAGCAAAACAATTTATTTTAAACTTACATACCAAGAACATACATCGTTAGGAATATACTAAAGTAGTGTTTTGTTATAAAATATATTATTAAAAAGCTAATTTAAATGTGGAATTCTTAAGCATTTTATGATGACTTTTAATGAGCAGTAGTGGATCTAGGGTGACCACAAGGACATTAACACTTTGAACCCTAAGCAAAAAAAAGACAATTTCGCCCCCACCCTGAGCTTCCACCCCCACGAACTACCTCACATTCAACATTCCCAAATAATTAATTTCCGATATTGGAATCACTGCTATCGCCTACAAGAGGCTAATCACCTATTTCATCATCTGTTTTAATTTCAAAGTCATTTATTTCCATATGTATTGTTATTCAACTCACACTCTTCCGACGAAATCAACGGCACCCATGGTTTGTATTTTTGAGAAAAACACGAGGAAAAAGACAAAAAATCATTTCTAAATTGACATTTGTAACTTCCGCTACTAGCCAAGCTATTAGACGATTTCTGATTGGTTAAAAAGAACCAAAACCATCATGATACATTTCCCAAAGATTGTTTATAAACAAGCGGCTTCTCGGGTATATGCGTCATGATGTCAAGTCGGTAAACCGGCTCATTGGGTTCATAGGGTTAAAGATGTTAAATTATTAAGTGTTTTTAAGAGATATTTAAAGTTGTTTTATAATGAGCCGAAGTCAAGGTGTAAAAGAACACACAGAGGGTACTCAAGGTGTAAAAGAACACACAGAGGGTACTCAAGGTGTAAAAGAACACACAGAGGGTACTAAAAAAGCCATTTACCCTTCGTGATGCTTCTACAACTTACCAGTATATTGTTTGTTTGCTCAACAACACCAATAAAGCACAGTGATGCGTTAAAAATCAGCTTTTGGTGGTCAATCATTTAGTAATCTTTACACATACTGTAAATCATGAAATTAATGCGTCATGAAATTATTGTGTCCGTACAGAAGTGTGCAAACAGGCATATTCTTATTGTCTGAAAAAACTTTTTTTTTTTTTTTAATTCAAAGTCCACATCTAGTAAAAACTACCTTTGCCGTAATCATATTACTATTATTATTGAATACTTACTTCCAATTTTTTATTTTAAATTTTATTTTCTCAAATTCTCCGACAGTTACGCTAGTTAAAGATTTATTACATATTTTGGGTCGATTTATTTATAATATCCATCATAATTTAAAATTATGTTTATATTTTACTTTTAAAAATTCTGCACACCTATGAGAAAATAAAATGCATGAATTAATTATTGTGTCGAAGCATTCATCGCATTTTTCGCATTAATTAGTTTCTCGCATTAATTTCATGATTTACAGTAGTAAAGTGTGAGTCAGCCACCAATGGGTTTTGAACCACAGTCTTCAGCTTGATAGTCTGATGTCCTACCACTGGTCCACTGAGGCTTTTTCATTTAAAACATACAAGCCAAATCCTACTATTTAAAATAAAACAATGTTGTTGTCATGGTTACCTGTAAAGTAGTCCCCGTACATATTTTTTGGAGAGTTTCCCATGTACCGCGGCGAATCTTGGTGATATTCGTCAGGACTGGGGGAATAAACCTGAAATTAAACAAGGAAATATAACTTTACATAAAGACAAAATATATTTGAAATCAATGTATATTTTTAATGATGCTAAAGCACACAAAATTAAATGTCGGATATTGGTGGTAAATACATAAAATCACACAAAATCACAATACTTTCTGTCTAGCCAATTTGCATGAAGATTTCAGTAATAGTTCACAATTTAATTCCAAAACAATCATTCTTTTTCTTCTTTTTTTTTTCAGAGAAAAAAAGTAAAGTTTGTTTTATTTAACGACACCTCTAGAGCACATTGTTTTTTATCTATCAGCAGCTATTGGACATCAATCATATGGTCATTCTGACATATTTAGAGGAAACCCACTGCTGCCACATAGGCTACTCTTTCTGATAAGCAGCAAGTGGTCTTTTATATACACCATCCCACAGACAGGACAGTACGTACCATGGCCTTTGATGATGTGGATCATTGGTTGGAATGTTTTTCAAAGAAGTAATATGGTTACATTTGATTTTTTATTGGGGAGGGTATTTTTAATTGTGTTTTTTACCACCACTAGAGCACACTGATTTATATTGGACTACACCTATTGTAAGCAAAACTGGCTTTGACTTATACACAAGACCTGTCATTTTGAACAGGATATTTAGGTTCAAACTATGGGGTCAGCTAATATACTGCAATACATGGTAATATTTGTGGTAATATATTTTGCTAGTTTTTACTGCAACTACTGATTGCTGCTGCAAATTGCAAGGGTTTCTATAAAATATATAGACATACAGTAGAATCCTCTTAATTGCATAGGTATTTTCCTCAAATATTTTATTCCTTTGTCAAAAATGCCCATTTAAAATTATGTATTCTTGTACTATCTGGTTTAAAATCAAAGTACATTTATCAAACAGTGATCACAAAAATTAGAAATATTCAATATAGTAAGGAATTATTTGACCATGTAACCTGAATGTTATAACAGATCCATAAATAGTGTATGGTTACACGTATTTTGTGGTTTATGCAATTAACCAGATGTTACAAAGAAAACATATGCAATTAAAAGAAATTATGTGTATATATTTGCATACAAATGGTTCTGTGCAGCAGAATATTATGCAAATAACAGGAATATGCTGTTATTTGGAATGCAATTAAATGGATGACTATATTCCAAATCATTTAGTTTTGAAGACAGTGAATAGGAGTGGATGTTTATGGTCAAACCTTATGTCGTAATCTGAAATAAGCTGTCACCTGTTTTAAAATTCACCTTTATTTTAGAAAAATATAATCTGTATTAAGCAACCATCTGCTTTAATGGATCACTCTATTTTCTCCTGAAAGCTCTTATAATACAATATAACCTGTATCAAGCAACCACCTGCTTTAATGGGACACCCTATTGTGGGGGCTGGTGGGGTGGGGAGCAGAACACATATTTTTTTTACATTGGTCTTTGGTAAAAACATGGTCAATTTATGTGGGTGAGAGGTGAGAGGTTGGTGAAAGAAATTATAAATTATAATTACCTTGGTACTGGGTCTGTGATCACCGGCAATAAATAAATTATGCTGTGGGGAGAGGGGGGTCATTTTGGTATTAAATTCATGTGCATATCAACCTTGGTAGGGGGTCATAAGCATATTTTATAAAAAGAAATTTATAGGGGGTGAAAATTATAAAAAAAATTATATGTTGTACCTTAAAAATTTAAAGGCGTTCTGATCCCCCCTCCACCCCACCCCAACCCATATAATTTTAACTGGAACAGTCCTAAGAGAAAATATAAAAAATTTTAATTTTTTTATTTTACTATGTTCATTATTTAATTCATTTTAATTGTTTATTTTTATATTTTTTAATGTTTATTACCTCAAAAGTTTTTTATTTTACTATGTTCATTATTTAATTTATTTTAATTGTTTATTTTTTTTTATATATATATTTTTTTAAGGTTTATTACCTCAAACATTTATTATTTTTTCCAGATTATGATTCACAATTATGACATGGCTTTTACTTTATAATTTATGTTTAAACATAAAATAGATCACTTTAATTCTAGCGATTACAATTTGTCATCTTCATTGTATTTCTACAATCCCTGTAATAGAACATTTCCTTATCTCTAAACAAAAGCTCACTCTTCAATGCTCTCAAATTACCTCCCTTTAATCCCCAACCCTGTGGTCTCTGTGTGTAATTAACAGTATCTGCTTTCATTAGGCCTATGTATCTGTGCTGCTTCTGTATCTCCTGTTGTGCTAATGCTGTAACAGCAGGAAAACAATGCATTCAGTATCCCAACCCCGACAACAATCTTAGCAACCAATCTCACACTACCTTCAAGACATTACCCTCTCCATGGGGGCCAAGACCTCCCACAAAGAATCCCTTCTAAAGGGAGCTAATGTTTCTTTGGGGTAAATTAGAACTCTTTTTGAAGGGAGGGAGTTAGTGTTTCCAGGTGTTGAATTAGAAGGTCAGAAGAGGGTAATTACTGAACAATGAAACTGGCTAAGAAGAGAAATTGACCTCTTAGACAAAAATATAAATATCGGTTAGGAAAGGATAGTTTAACAATACCCTATCACATTGTTTATTCAGTAGTTATTATATTATTATTATTAAAGTTTGTTTTATTTAACGATGCTTCTAGAGCATATTGATTTTTATCTCATCATCGGCTATATCAATCATATGGTCATTCTGACAAATGTATTAGAGGAAACCCGCTGCATCAACATAGGTTACTCTTTCCGATAAGCAGCATGGGGTCTTTTACATGCACCCTCCCATAGACAGGACAGCACATACCATGGCCTTTGATCAACCAGTTGTGGACCACTGGTTAGAATGGAAAATAGCCCAAACTGCAAATGGGTCCACTGATAAGGATCGATCCAATGACCAACCGGTTCACAGGCAGACACTCTACCATTTGAGCTAGATCCCACTCCCACCCCCAGCACCTTGTTTATTCCGCAGTTATTATATTATTATCATTATTATTATAATGCTTTTAAAAATCAGTAATACAATCTCTACAATAAAGAAAGTGTCCACTGCATTTCCCATGGCAATTTTAGTGTAAAGTATACTTTATTTTTAATAAGAAAACAATACACCTTGACCCCAAAAATGTTAAGTCTGCAGCAAAGAAAGTGCCACGGAGAATCAAAAACTGTGTGGCAATCTCGGCGGCACTGTCGTTTGCCGCAGTCAATTTCAGGGGTAATAAGACAAAAAATAAGAGAAAACAATTGGCCTATTCTGACTGCCAGAATATATGTATACAAGGAAGATTTATCTGTAAATCTCATCTCGAATTCTCTGTTGCCAAGTCTGTATTTCCCCCATCTCTCTATTACACCTCCTATCTGTCCCATCACAAAGCAAATCAATGATCAGATTTCTCTTTTCAAAGTTCAAACATATTGACCAATCAAACAGATACTGTTCTCTTGACAACACATTCTATCTTCACATCTTGTGATATCAACATCTGCTGAATGCTGATGTCTACTATAAATGTCAAAATGATGATAGTATTATAAAATGATGTTTAAACCTATTGACCAATCAAAGAGAGGTACTGTTCTTTTGAGAATACTTTCTATCTTCACATCTTGTGATATCAACATCTGCTGAATATTGATGTCTACCATAAATGTCAAAATACTGATATATAAAATAATGTAAATTTTGTACACAGCTAATACAGAAATAGCAGTGAGTAGATATAAAAGAGTGCAGCAAAAGATATAAAATTAATTCATTTGGAGAAGAATGGGATAAAATTTAGAAAGGGTATATTTCCAGGGTTTTTTCAGTATATGAAATCATAACTAGACCAAAATCAATTTCCATACTATTATTCAGTTTAATAGTTTTATTTTTATTTTTTCTTGTTTGTTTTTATTTATTTATTTTTTAAATAAAAAAGGTAAATATCAAAAGCTATATTCCATTTCAACCTTTCCTTGTTTTTTTATAAATGACTCTCTTGTGATTTATTTATTTAATTATTTTTATTTACTAACATACTTGTTTTTAAAAATTATTTATTTTTATAAATTTATTTATTTATTTATTCTATTTTTTAATGATACCACTAGGTACACATTACTGAAACATCAAAATAATGATGTCATTAAAAAATTTACGAAATTGTGTTATGTACAATTCTATTGGTCAAAACTTTGGAACCAAAACTTTATTTATTTAATTATTTTATTTACTTATTTTATTTATATTTATTTATTTAATTATTTTTATTTACTTAATCATTTTTTAATTAATTAATTTACTATTTGTTACTGGTGCACATTATTAAAACATCAAAATATTATCATTAAAAAATTATGAAATTGTGTTATGTAAGATTCTATTGGTCAAAACTTTATTTATTTACTTATTTTTATTTACTTATTTTTTTATTCTTTTATTTATTGTTATTTTAATGACACCACTAGTGCACATTAGTAAAACAACAAAATGTCATTAAATTTTTTTAAATTGTGCTATGTACAATTCTATTGGTCAAAACTTCTGTTATGTAATTGAGTCAATTCTTTCAAAATAAATGTAAATAAGTTGTTCAAGGCTGACATTCTGACATGTGCAGCCATGCATGAAGAAGTAATTAGTTACGCAATGATCGTGTAATTGGGTTAATTGGGTGATTGCTTTGACACTTTCCTTAAGAACTACTTGTTTGTGTACGGACTACCAACAATTAGCTACCAACAACTCCAGATGTTACACAGTCACAGAACTGCTGACTAGCCATGGTTGTATAGTGGTTATTCACAGCTCATAGGTTCTGGGGTCAACTTTCAATATAGGATTTTTAATAAATTTGTATTTTGATAAATGTAATTTATTTACATACCAGTAACTACACTGTGATTGAATTAAAAAAATATAGAATAATGTATATTTAATTTTTACGGTGATTTATCCAGTATTTTTAACCTGAGATCTATTGCTGAAGGGATTTTGAAAATTAGTGTGATTTTACTCAAAATTGGGAGTAAATTAGTGCAATTTTACTCAAAATTGGGAGCAAATTAGTGCAATTTTACTCAAAATTGGGAGCAAATTAGTGCGATTTTACTCATAATTGGGAGTAAATTAGTGCAATTTTACTCATAATTGGGAGTAAATTAGTGCGATTTTACTCATAATTGGGAAGTTTTTTCACACCACTGAATTTAAGTAACTGTAATATTATATAAACCATATAATTATATTATTTTATAGTCCAGAAATTGGGAATATTCCGTGCTATTTGCCTTTTGGGAAGGGGCCTATATTTGTTACCATATAAAAGCCTGGATAAATATAGCCTGTTTTAATAATTCAAAAAAATACATCTTGATAAAAAGAAGAGATCTCAAGCCTGGAAATAAATGGGTGGTCAAGGACACTGACCAGTACAAATTTGTCATTTTGGAAGATTTGACAGTAACAAAGTTAATTGTGTCAGTCATTTTGTCCACCACTCATGTTTTAAATTTTAGTAAAAATAACATTTCTGTATAAAGTTAGTTTGATGCAGCTTGTGTCTGTTAAATAAATTGAGAATTAAATAATAAAAAGCATATACTAAAACTAAACTGTATATTTTGTTTAAATTGTTCATATTAAATTATATTTCAGGAACATTTCCTTTAACATCTGGCACAAATTGATTGATGCTGGACATTTTGACCAGCTGAACTAAAACAATTATTTCCAGGCCTGTAATCTCAGGGGACAATATTTCGAAATCTGAGGAACCCGTTTCACGTGATTTTTACCTAGGTAACCAATTGTTCGGGTACGTGAATTATATCTGATCAGTTACCTCAAATTTACTTTGAAATTATAACTTAAATACATAATTTTTAGATCAAACATAACATTGTCTACTGGTTTGCTGTGCATCAAGTATATAAAAATTAGTCTAAAACATTAGTAGTATGTCTGCTAGAATAAACTTCTAGTAATCGTGAAGTTTTTAACTTTTAATTTCTGAGGCCACGACGTAACCAATTTGCAGTTGACGTAAATTTAATTTTGCATTACCAACACACGAACAGAACAGCGGTTCGCATGAAATATTGTGCCCTGAATCTGAAGCAAAAAAAGTACAGCGGAGAATGAAAAACTCCAAGGCAATCTCTACAGCATTTTAGAAGTTACTAGAGTATGCTAGACAGTTCAAATACCATCAAAGAGGAAATAATTATTAATTAACACTTACATTGGATAATTTTGTTGGTAGATACATGAGAGGACTATAGAAGGGGTAGGTACAGTACATTTTTCTGTTGGGATCCGTGGTGACGGTTGGGTGGAGCACTTGCTAATAAAAAAATCCACTAACTCCTCTCTGACACCACGTAAGCATGAAATCCTTCATTCCAAACAGTAACACAGTTGTAGGATAAATAACACTTCCAAGAAAACACAAAATATGAATTCTTCTTCGATCTCGAACACTGTATATTCAGAGATAATTCTCCACAAAATGCAAACACTGATAACAAATTCTCCAATAAATACAATCTGTTAAGATGAATCTCAAATAATCTTGAAGCAGATCTCAAATAATCTTGAAGCAGATTTCAAATAAGTCTTGAATCAAATATCAAATAGTTTTGAATCAGATCTCAAACAGTCTCAAATCAATCTCAAATAATCCTGAATCAGATTTCAAATAAGTCTTGAATCAGATTTCAAACAGTTTTGAATCAGATCTCAAACAAACTCAAATAATCTTGAATCAGATTTCAAACAGGTTTGAATCAGATCTCAAATAGTCTCAAATCAATCTCAAATAATCTTGTTTGATCTCAAAACCGTATTGTCAGTAATTGAAAAATATGACCATAGTAAGATGATTCCACATGTATATCAAGATGAGCAATTTGTATGAAGTCTGTCACTATATCTAGATAACCAATTCTCCACAAAACAAATTCCTTAATGAGTCTGCAAACAAGAGCCTTATTTCATGATAAAAACAGAAAGTGTGAAAAAACAATTACTCGGATTAGAAGAAACTATTTTCCATCAGACAGAACACAATTAGTAGATTCGTGTCCCAGACACAGTTTATGATCTTGTCTTTATGAAACAGACGTAGATAGAAGAAATTTTGTATTCTTGTTCGTGATGTTCTAGAGTCTTGCAGTCAGCTCGAATATCGAATAACAGGAAAAGTATGCTTTGAATATTTAACCGCAAAAAAAATCCTTTTTGAAATTTTTTAGTCTAAGATTATGCGTTATCAATATTATCGTTTTTTTGAAATTTGTAAGAAAAATGTCTAGCACAATGACTTTAAATGTTCAAATGATATAAACACGTCACTATGGTTACTAATATTTTCAATGTTTATTAAAAAAACAAAAATAAACACTTGTTAATTTAAAATTGTGTTTGCTTTCAAATCATAAACACTTCACATCACTATGGTTACTAATATTTTCAATATCCTTTTTCAAAAGAGTAAACCACTTGTTGATTTCAAATTGTTTTGTTGGTTTGAAATTTTTTGTTTTCAAATGATAAACATGTCACTATGGTTACCAATGTCCTTTCTTAAAACAGTAAACAACTTTTTGATCTAAAATTGTGATTATTTTCCAGTGATAAATTTATGTCTCTATGGTTACTAATAATACCACGAACAAGCTCCCTCAAAAGCTATATATCACAATTAACAGTTCAATATTAAAAAATGTCAACAAAATGGATTAAGCTGGTAAATATATCAATCAAATGACTTTCCTATCAGAAATGAATCCTTTTAATGGAGCTTTCAGATCTTGTAAAATAACATCTTTGATTCACAAATGAGTGAAAATGGAGGTTACTGAACAAAATCTGTTAAGTCACAAATCTTCAGAACTCTTTAAAAACCAAGCATCTACATTGGAAACTGTAAATTTTACAACTAGAAAAAATGTATCTTGAAAATTGTATTCACTCAGTTTCTTCAGATCTGTATACAACCATGAATCTGCGTAGGAAACTGTAAATTTTACAGCCAAAAAGGGAAAGGTATAATCCAGAGTAATACAAAATAAAATTGTATTCACTCAGTTTCTTCAGATCTGTGTAAAGAATCTGCGTAAGAAACAGTAAATTTTACAAATAGAAAAAGGTATAATCCGGTAAAAGTATCTTTAAAATTGTATTCACTCGTTTTCTTCACCACTGTGTAAAAACCCGTTATTTACGTAGGTTTCTTTAGAACTATGTAAAACTGGAGATCACTCAACAAAGTTCGGTAATATCATAAACTGCAAGACAATTCTTCAAAACTGTAAATCCTCTCTGTACATATAAAAACTATATTCTTTTTCTGTAACTCAAAAAGAACAGCAATATAATCCACAGAAAGTAACTTTGAAAATCTTATTCATCCATTTGTGAAATACCGACAGCGCTGATCATTTCTTCGTTTCCACATTCACAAGATAAGAAATTCTCTCGTTTCTTATCCAGTAGACTAAAACAAAAAGCTTTCTTTTGTGTCTGATCAGTGTTGTTTTTCATGAACTCAAGAGGAGCAAGCCATAGCAAGTTGTGAACAGTGAATGGGATAGTAGCATCTGGCATCTGTGCAATTAGATCAGTCCATTCCAATGCAAGGGGAGACAGGATGTATCAAATTAGTTCACAATTATTGTTTTGACTCAAATACTGATAAAATTAATAAAACCCTCTCAATATATTGCTATAATTATTTATTTTATTTTTGTGGAATTAATAAACTATAAAATATTTTAATAATTGTGATATTTTTTGTTTTATGACTACCGTATCTACCCATGCATGTTTTAAATGAAACTTTGATAAGCCTGGCCATGTGCTATTAATTTGGCTGGCATCTTGTTTCTTACAGATCTTCAACTTGCAGGGAGTTGAGCTAAACTTGTGTTTTCACTTCAGTCAGGGTCAAAAGTCATTTCTCATTTTAAAACTTCTCACATTTACAAACACTGCAATTAAGAAAATGTCCACGGCAAAATAAATGCTGTGGAGAAATAGTATCCACTGCATTTTCCACAGCAATTTTAGCATTTATTTATATTTAAAGTATGTTTTATTTTTAATAATAAAAAAATAGCTTATGCCTTCAAACATTTTTTAGTCCGCCGCAAAAAAAGTGCAACAGAGAATGAAAAACTCAATTTCCACAGCATTGCCGATTGCCGCGACCAATTCTAGATGTTGCATTTTACCGTTTTCACAAAATCTTTTAATGTAAGTCCAAATTATTTTCACATTTAAAGAAATATAATCTTTGTAATATTTTCAACATTATTCTTTTTAATAAAAAAAAAAAGTAAAGTTTGTTTTATTTAACGACGCCTCCAAAGCACATTGATTTTTAATCTTATCAGCGGCTATTGGACGTCAATCATATGGTCATTCTGACATATGTATTTAGAG
>JAULBS010016083.1:0-10928 GCA_032355785.1 Symmetromphalus regularis | reverse complement strand
ACACACACACATGTATATATATATATATATATATATCCTGATTAAAAGTATCCAAATTAACAGAATTAATCAAAATTTAAATATATGCATTAACATACTGACTAGATTATAAATAATAAATATTTTTGTAAACAGTTCATACAGCTTTGACTGTCGAAATTTCAATAACTTTCCAAAGCCCAAAAACTAATATTTCATTAACCATTTATTCAAACCATCTCATAATAATGACATTTTTATATTTCTTTTTAGGAGGGCATATTATAATAGAAACATAAGCGCAGGGTGTAAGAAACAATGTCCCTTAGCGTGTACTATAAGGTGCCTGCACTAAATATAGTTTAGACTTCATTTACATTTTAAAAATATATAAATACAGTATCAACAACTACTGGCCAATTTGCAATGGGATAAACCAAACAAGTTTCAAAACAATACGTAGAAAATAATTAGAAAATATTAAGAAATTTAAGACTATTTTTATTAATTTATTTTGTTTACAGTGAATAACAAATATTTCCATTTTCAAGTAAAAAAAATAAAATAAAATTAAAATAAAATTAGAAAAATCAAAGAACTTAAGATTCTATATAAAATATTTTTTTCAATTTCCAAAATGTTCCAAGACTTTGCAAATGCCGTTCAAATCCATTATAAGGTGATAAAGATACTTCAATTGCTTTACTTTTTAATAACTTCTCAAGTGGAAAAATATATAGTTTGTTTGAATTATTTGTTAACATAGATAAACATTACACTTGAAATTATGATAGTGAACCTTTAATTTCAACATTAATTGAGTCATAATGACGTCACTTACTCGCATCCATTGCTCTCTTTCTGATTCAGCTGCAGCTCTTGAATCAGAGATAACTCTGAAACTGAAAAGGGGAGACAATAAAATCGTTTATGTTTTATCTGCATGGTGAAGTTGTTGCCCTTTAATGTTATTGATTGAGGCTCTGCAACCGTAATTTCAAGGAAATAAGCGAACCTGGTCATTCCATGTCAGTTCAACAAATGGCTTCCACCACTACATTATAGAATTGGTCCAAAAACATATATGTCAAAACATTTTAAAAAATGATATCCTGAAAATTTTAGCTTAATCTGATAATTTTTCAAATTATTTTTGGCAGAGTCCACTGAGAAGGATCGATCCGACGATCGACTTCTTCACATGCGGACACACTACCATTTGAGCTACATCCCACACCCTTTCAAGAAAATAAGCACACTGCATATAACATATTAATATTGTTTCGACGGCAAACCAATTTTATGACAGCTTTTACGACGGCATTGCCCGACTGTCGAGAAAGATACAAATATGGGTGGATGGACAGACTGAGTTAGACAGACAGAAAAACAGACATACCACATCTTCTCTTTTATTATTGTACATACATTTATACATGAATTTTCTACTAATAAATGTTTCACGCCCACCAAGGGTGTAGCTATACCTAACTTGAAGTGGAAGCACAAAATTAGGGCGAGGGGTCTGGGGGCTCCGTGAATATAGCATATTTCAGTGACACTCAGGATCATCTTTAATTAATAACACCCATTCTTTGTCTGTTTGTCTGTCTGTCTGTCTCTCTCTCTGTCTCTCTCTCTGTCTCACTCTCTGTCTCTCTGTCTCTCTCTGTCTCTCGCTCTGTCTCTCTCTGTCTCTCTGTCTCTCGCTCTGTCTCTCTGTCTCTCGCTCTGTCTCTCTCCCTCTCTCTCTGTCTCCCTCTCTCTCTCTCTCTCTCTCTCTCTTTCTCTCTCTCTCTCTCTCTCTGTCTCTCTCTCTCTCTCTCGTGGATGCACATGCTGTCGTGTCTCCGGGTAGCTACGCGGCTGCCTACGGCCATTAAAGAACTGAATTCCCCGAGACAATTATATGATATGTTTCGTGTACATCACGTGATATTGTTCTGGTTCAATCAGGTGATATGTTTTATCAAATTCGCACGAATCCTAAAATATATAACCCATGGCGGGTCGTCGTTCAATCGATAGCTCAGCGCATGTGTCAGTAAGAATACACGTGGTAGTCCCGTTGGCAACACCTGTAATTGACTATCTAAAAAAATCGAACACATCACATTATACGGCGGCGGATCTAGAGGGGGCCCAGGGGTCCGCGCCTCCGCGCCTCTCCCTAAATATGGCGATTTAAAAAAAAAAAATTAGATTAAGGAACGAGGATTCTTTAGAGCCCCACTACATGGATTTTTTGGATTCCCCACTAAATGGATTTTCTGGATTCCCCACTAAATGGATTTTCTGGATTCCCCACTAAATGGATTTTCTGGATTCCCCACTAAATGGATTTTTTGGATTCCCCACAAAATGGATTTTCTGGATTCCCCACTAAATGGACTTTCTGGATTCCCCACTAAATGGACTTTCTGGATTCCCCACTAAATGGACTTTCTGGATTCCCCACTGTTATATAATAATAAGAGACGGTAAAAGTGCACATGGAAAAAATAATCGAAAATAAACACTATATATATTATATATATATAATGTATATATATATATATATATATATATATTCTACTCACACGTATTCTCGTTCTCTGACCTTCACTATAAAACTGCCTTGACCCACTTTTTTAAGATGACATATTTCACTCCATACCTGGATGATGTTCAAAGCGAGCTGAAATTGAACATTAATATTGATATTAAACTAACGACCTCCATGCGTTCATGATTCACTGCAGGGACTTTTGTAAGAGAGGTTTGAAACAGGGTTAAGGAATTTAATAACGTAAGAGGGCAAAAAATATGTTAAGATCTGTTTTTTACGACAGCCACTTTGACCATTTTGAATTTCAAAATTATTTCAGAAGACAAAACGCAAGTACCAAGCACAACAACATTGTTTATAGAAAGAAAATGATTGTTTGTTTAACGACACCCAAGCACATTGTTTATTTAGTGGTTATTAGGTGTCTGACATATATTGTTTGTAACTCATGGTCTTTAGAGGAAACACGCTACCGCCACATAGGTTACTCTTTCCGATTAGCAGCAAGGGATCTTTTATATGCTCTTTCCCACAGACGACACAGCACTTACCACGGTTTTTGATAAACCAGTTGTGGATCACTGGTTTATAAGTGGTGTACACCTACAATGAGCATTGCAGGGCAATCACTCTGGGTTGGAGCCGGTATCGAGATTAAAAAAGTTGATGCCTTGACTGAGATTTGATCCCAGTACCTACCAGCTGTAAGACCGATAGCTAAACCACGGCGCCACCGAGGCCGGTCACATAGTTTATCACTTTCATATATTTTCACTTTAATATCGCTATAATATCTAAAATATTTAAAATACTTATGTTCATATTATAGCATATCATGCATCCATCAAATATACCATAATCTGATATTTTATTTAAAGGAGGGACTTCACATTGCTCTCAAATTTAAAGAAGGCATCTTTGAGTTTGACGCAGACAACTTGGAAGAGAAATATACAATATGTCGTCTGCTAAGTCTCATTTTAAACGCGGAAGACGAAGAACTGGAAGGTATGTCTGACCTATATACTCGGGTCACCAGAGGTCAAATTCTTACCTTATGTTATGCATGTATAATATCTCTTTCATATATTTTCTTCTAAAACTCACAAACGTTTACCAAAATCGACAAACAAAAAAATCGTGATTCAAACCTTCCAAATGACCAAATTGTAAGCAACAGGTCCATGCATGTCAGAGAAGAAAAATTATAAACGTTTTATAAAGTCCAGGCACAGTGTTTAGTTTTTCACTTACTTGGTCTCCGGGTTTGTAGTATGAAAACTCTCCAGGACCAATTTGTAAACGCCGCCTATAGGAGTAAAATAATATGGTAAAATTGTAGAACTTCAAAATGTTTACTACACTCTAATCGTTGTCATGAAACACTCGTTTAAAAATATTGTTTAAAAACATACACACATATACAAACACACACACATACACAATCACATAAGGGCGAAAATCCGTTCCTGAAAGTGGGGGGGACGGAACACACCGTTGTCCAAAAAGTGGGGGAACGGACCATCCCGCAGTCCAACCCCATCCCCCCACTATTATAAACCACTTGTGTACTTCGGTATATTTGCGCTAATACGACATGGTTTAAAGTTTTACATTGATACAATAAAGAAAAATACTGGTAAAGATTATTATTTAGACATTTTAATTTTAATTTCACTGAAATTTTTCTAAGCAAAAATATACTAATAATAAATAAAACAAATTGTCCGACCTACCAGTTATTTATTCTCTTGATTTAAATAATAATAATAATAAGGCCAAAAAACAATTATATAGGCGTCCCCCCTGTCCAAAAAGTGGGGGAGACGTGTCCCGTCCCCCCGGGATTTACGCCCATGCCTGCAAGGGATGCCCACAAGACAAAACTTGGTGACTCTTTGAAGAATAATTGTTATCAGTTTTATTATTATTGTTTTTGCGTATGTTGCTTGTTTATGTTGGAATTGGAAGACGAATATAAGTTTTATTACATTTTTAATTTTTATGCCCTACATACTATTAGAAAAATATAATGTTTTATTGAATAGAGGAATATACCAGTAGCGGACCCAGAGGGGGTAGGTCCAGGGCCGGATCTCCGTTTTGTATTATTTTTTAAATTACTTTTTCCATGTGGAAGGACGTGAAAATTAACCATTTTTTCCCAGTCCTATTCATCCATCTCATTTGGACCCATCACCCCCGCCCCCATTTAAAAAATCCTGCATCCGCGCCTGTATACCTACAAATTAATAACTTTATTAAGTCCATTTTTGGTCCTAAAGGAGGTAATATAATATTAAGTGTAAGAAAATTCTAAAGAATTAAATAATTTAGTTTAATATCTCTCTGAAATTTATAGAATCATTAATTTTTTAAAAGAAACACATTTTTATAATAGATTTATTTTTCATACTTAATTTATTGAATTCATTTTTATCATACTATTATTTTATGATTTCATCATAATGATATGTATTCCATGTGTATGTGTATTTTTATTCCAATTGTACATATTAAAATATATCAGCTCTTTACACAGATTTATTTTAAATAATTACAATGCTATTTTTAACCAATGTATGACCCCCAATAGCCGATGTTTTTTTTTGTGTGCTGGGGGGTCGTTAAACAAACATTACAAAAAAAAAAAAAAAAAAACCCAAACTGAAATTTATAAGCTAAGATCTAACGTAATGGTGTGGAGCGGGATGTAGCTCAAACGGTAGCATGTCCTCCTGTGAACCGGTCGGTCGTCAGATCGTTCCTTCTCAGTGGACCCATCTGCAGTTTAGGCTATTTTCTGTTCCTACCAGTGGCCCACAACTGGTTCATCAAAGGCTGTGGTATATGCTGTCCTGTTTGTCCTTTCTGCTTATCGGAAAGAGTAGCATATGGCGGCAAAGGACTTCCTCTAAAGATATATGTCAGAATGACCATATGATTGACGTCCAACAGCCGATAATAAGATAAAAATCAATGTGCTCTAGAGGCGTCATTAAATAAAACAAACTTTACTTTAGAATGACCATATGATTGATGTCCAACAGCCGATAATAAGATAAAAATCAATGTGCTCTAGAGGCGTCATTAAATAAAACAAACTTTACTTTATATGATTGACGTCCAACAGCCGATGATAAGATAAAAATCAATGTGCTCTAGAGGCGTTGTTAAATAAAACAAACTTTACTTTAGAATGACCATATGATTGATGTCCAACAGCCGATGATAAGATAAAAATCAATGTGCTCTAGAGGCGTCGTTAAATAAAACAAACTTTACTGTTTCACTTTTACTAATGTACTGGTGCTTTAAATATCACGATTGACGATTTTTTTTTTTATTTATATATTTATACATGTAAATATTTTTTATTACTTCTTATGTCTTGCACTGCATTTTTATTTGTTAAAGTGTGCAGTTATGTCATTTTCATGTTTCGCCATCAAGTTATGCAAAGATGAAGACTAATAAAAAAATTAAATTGTTTGTTTCGTTTATGACAAACTCCGGTGGCGCAGTGGTTAAACTGTCGGACTCACGGATAGCTCAAATCTCTATCAAGGCTCAAATCTCTATCAAGGCTCAAATCTCTTATCAAGGCTCAAATCTCTATCAAGACTCAAATCTCTTATCAAGGCTCAAATCTCTTATCAGGGCTCAAATCTCTATCAAGACTCAAATCTCTATCAAGGCTCAAATCTCTATCAAGACTCAAATCTCTATCGAGGCTCCAATCTCTATCAAGGCTCAAATCTCTATCAAGGCTCAAATCTCTATCAAGGCTCAAATCTCTATCAAGACTCAAATCTCTATCAAGGCTCAAATCTCTATCGAGGCTCAAATCTCTATCAAGACTCCAATCTCTATCGAGGCTCAAATCTCTATCAAGGCTCAAATCTCTATCGAGGCTCAAATCTCTATCGAGGCTCAAATCTCTTATCAGGGCTCAAATCTCTATCAAGGCTCAAATCTCTATCAAGGCTCCAATCTCTATCAAGGCTCAGATCTCTATCAAGGCTCAGGTCTCTATCAAGGCTCCAATCTCTATCAAGGCTCAAATCTCTATCAAGACTCCAATCTCTATCAAGACTCAAATCTCTATGAAGGCTCAAATCTCTATCAAGACTCCAATCTCTATCAAGGCTCAAATCTCTATCAAGACTCCAATCTCTATCAAGACTCAAATCTCTATCAAGACTCAAATCTCTATCAAGACTCAAATCTCAATCAAAGCTCCAATCTCTATCAAGGCTCAAATCTCTATCAAGACTCAAATCTCTATCAAGGCTCAAATCTCTATCAAGACTCCAATCTCTATCGAGGCTCAAATCTCTATCAAGACTCCAATCTCTATCAAGACTCCAATCTCTATCAAGACTCCAATCTCTATCAAGACTCCAATCTCTATCAAGGCTCAGATCTCTATGAAGGCTCCAATCTCTATGAAGGCTCCAATCTCTATGAAGGCTCAAATCTCTATCAAGGCTCAAATCTCAATCAAAGCTCAAATCTCTATCGAGGCATGGACATGAGATTTTTAATCTCGATATCTGCTCCAACCTAGAGTGAGTGCTACGAAAGGCTCAGTGGGTAGGTGTACACGACGTGTATCAACTAATGGTCTACAAATGGTTTATCAAAAGTCGTGGTTTGTGCTGTCCTGTCTAGGAAAGCGCATATAAAAGAGCTCGTGCTGGTAATTGGAGAGAGTAACATATGGTGATAGCGGGTTTCCTTTAACAACCACAAGTCGCAAAACATCATATATCAGACACCTAATAGCCACCGAATAAACAATGTGCTTGGGTGTCGTTAAACACCTAATAGCCACTGAATAAACAATGTGCTTGGGTGTCGTTAAACACCTAATAGCCGCTGAATAAACAATGTGCGTGGGTGTTGTTAAATACCTAATAGCCGCTGAATAAACAACGTGTTTGGGTGTCGTTAAACACCTAATAGCTGCTGAATAAATAATGTCGTTAAACAAAGAATCCTTTTCTTTCTTTGGTTTTTTCTTTTTGTTTGTTTTTAAAGTTTGGAACTTTGGTTTCTCTTCAGTATTATCATCTTGGTTATCTTAAAAACTGTGACTTATAAAATATGAAAATATTCCTCGCATAATCAAATTTATAACTTTTGTTTTTGTTTGTTTTTAAAGTTTGGAACAATAAACAATGTCGTTAAACAATCCTTTTCTTTCTTTAAAAACTGTGACTTATAAAATATGAAAATACATGTATTCCTCGCATAATCAAATTTATAACTTTTTACTCCTATTTTATTTTGCGATTAGGTTTATACAGAGAATTTGATTTTTAACTTTGATAACATTCTTTACTCTTGACCCGTGTATTTATCATAATGCGGTTTGAGTGGACTCCGTATATCAAGAAATAAAGAATCTATAAAATGTGGTCAAGCACGCTTCTCTTGTATTAGCCTATATACTAGAATATAGTTACGCAATATAACATACTAGTAATAAATAAAACAAATTGTCCGACCTACCAGTTATTTATTCTCTTGATTTAAATAATAATAATAATAAGGCCAAAAAACAACACCCTGTGTTTCCTATTAAATGCTAAAAACAAAATGGGGTAGGTAGGTAGAGTTATTAATATTATATATATATATTTTTAATTAATATGTGTGAAGTAGAATAATTAATACTTTACATTTCACATAATGGTCATGTTTAGAATTCTTTTTATGGTGGTGAATTAATATCTAGTTATAGCGGGCATTTCTTCACTTTGACAGACAAAATAGCTGCAGACATATTGATGTTGTTGCATACAGGAAGCGGTTAACCTAAACAAAGGCCGAAAATGACCGAAACGCACGGAATAAACAACCGGAAACGACCGAAAATTACCGAAACGCACGGAATAAATAACCGGAAACGACCGAAAATTACCGAAACGTACTGAATAAATAACCGGAAACGACCGAAAATGACAAAGTAAAAACTTACAATTTTTATGGAAAAAAAGTTTAGGGTCGGCATTGTTTGAGTGGGGTCGGTCGGGTTACCGGAAACACAGGTATTATTATTAGTTTTTTTTGGCCTCATGATAAAAGATCTGTATCATGTCAGACACCTAATAGCAGCTGAACAAACAATGTGCTGGAGTGTCGTTAAACAAACAATGTGCTGGAGTGTCGTTAAACAAACTATGTGCTGGAGTGTCGTTAAATAAACAATGTGCTGGGGTGTCGTTAAATAAACAATGTGCTGGAGTGTCGTTAAACAAACAATGTGCTGGAGTCGTTAAACAAACAATGTGCTGGGGTGTCGTTAAATAAACAATGTGTTGGAGTGTCGTTAAACAAACAATGTGCTTGGGTGTCGTTAAATAAACAATGTGTTGGAGTGTCGTTAAACAAACAATGTGTTTGGGTGTCGTAAAATAAATAATGTGTTGGAGTGTCGTTAAATAAACAATGTGCTGGGGTGTCGATAAACAAACAATGTGTTGGGGTGTCGTTAAACAAACAATGTGCTGGGGTGTCGTTAAACAAACATTCCTTCTTTTTTTTGAACTATGGTTTCTCTTCAGCATTATCATCTCGGCTATCTTAAAAACTATGACTTACAAAATATGAAAATATTCCTAGCATAATCAAATTTTAACTTTTTACTCCTGATTTATTTTGCGATTAGGCTTATATAAAGAATTTGTTTTTTAACTTTGATAACATTCTTTACTCTTGACCCGTGTATTTATCATAATGCTGTTTTAACCCTTTGTCTGCTAAGGCACGTCTGACTGCTCGGTAAACTATTAAATGTATCTGAGTGACCTATCTTTATTACACGACGGAAACCCGATCTCTCGAGATCAGTTTACACATAGCAAGATGAATCAAAGAATGGAAACTTTCAAAGGTTATAAATATTCTGTCATGTTGTTTTTTTTCCTCTCTTTTTTTAATAAATAATAAGTTCACCAACAGCTTTCATTGTAATAGTATATGTATACAACCCAGGCGCGGATCCAGGATCTCTGAAAGGGGGTAGTGCAGATGTGATGGGTGAATAGGACTGAGGAAAAATGGTTAATTTTACGTCCTTCCACTCGGAAAATATTAATAAAAACTAAATTCTTGAAAAGGGGATCCGGAACCCCTGGACCCCCTCTGAATCCGCTACTGCAACCTGAACAGATAAAGTGATAAACAGATCCAGCGAGGGGTCTTGATATTCCGGGCCAATCTAT
The DNA here is from genome assembly GCA_032355785.1 of Symmetromphalus regularis. Lineage (NCBI taxonomy): Eukaryota > Metazoa > Mollusca > Gastropoda > Neomphalida > Neomphalidae > Symmetromphalus > Symmetromphalus regularis. The sequence continues at coordinate 1,169 of JAULBS010016083.1, read as the reverse complement.
TTGTCCAAAAGTTTTCATTATCCCCATTATTACTGGATTTTAACTTACTTTCGACCTTCTCTTTCCCGTTCAATTTCTTAACAATATTTTTGGCCCCCTCTGGATCAACCCAATGGTAGGTGCGCCCCGTAGTAAACATCGTACACCAAGAAATAAAGAATCTATAGAACGTGGCCACGTACCATCTATAGGCATAAATCCTGGGGTGGACAGGGAGGGACATATCCTCCAACTTTTTGGACAGGAGGGATACCTATATAATTACCCCCTCCCACTTTTAGTTTTGAAAAATTAAAATTAAAATGCCTAAATTATAAACTTTTCCAGTATTTCTCTTTGTGATATCAATGTAACACTTAACCATGTGGTATTAACTCAAATATACGAAATACACACTGGGTCTATTATAGTTTGAAGGTTTTAGCCAGAAAAGGCATTTCAAAACCTTGGATTTTCCTAAACAAATTAGGGGGTAGGCCTCCTCCCCGTCCACCCCCAACACTCCTCCAGGACGCCCCCATCCCGGCTCCTCTCCCACTTCCAGGAAGCGATTGTCACCCAGGGTACCCTCCCCTTGTATTCGCCTACATACTAGAATGTAGTTACGCAACGTAACATGTGATAATGCAATGCAGCTTAATGTAATATGTAATGTAAGCTAATATAAGGTAACAGTGCAGTGTAATTAAATTTACCTGACCCTACAGACCATGTAACTCCTCCCCCTTCAAGTTGTTGCAGGGTTAAACAAGATTTACATCAATTAGGGATGCAACCCGTACTGAAACCCGTACTGAAATATATTGCAATACATATTGCAATATAGTTTGATTAATTACCAACATGTGATAAAGTCATATTTTAATACTATCATACTAATTACTAAATATATCTCAGGCAGGTAGACCTGTACCAATATCTGAGGACAAAAATTTAAAATCACTTAACCAAAGGGCAAAACTGTCCGACCAGCCAGTTAATTATTCCATTGATTTAAATAATTTTTTTAAATCTGTCTATATCACATGATTTTGATATGACTGTTTTATTTATTTATTTATTTAACGACCCCCCAGCACAAAAGGAAAAATTGGCTATTGGGGGTCACTCAATGGTTAATTCAAACGTTTATACATTTTTTTCAAAACATATATACAAACAAATCAATT
>JAULBS010016061.1:0-10929 GCA_032355785.1 Symmetromphalus regularis | reverse complement strand
TCTCTCTCTCTCTCTCTCTCTCTCTCTCTCTCTCTCTCTCTCTCTCTCTCTCTCTCTCTCTCTCTCTCTCTCTAGCCGCAATTTGGATAAGTTAACCACTGTACTATCGGGACTAGTTTACACTACCTGTCACATACATTTAGGTGTCTCGTTTATGGGCCGTCTAAGACAAGGAACAACTGTATAATATAGATTCATTCAGCAGAGAATGGGGCCAGCTAAATACGGATTGGTTAACGTAGTTGGCTATTACGTGACTTGGGATCACGCGGTGCATAATTACCAGTTTTCTGCAACGTAATTGTAACGTAAACGTGAATTACTTGGAACCATATATTAAATGATTTCGACATTCTTGTCAATAATAATTGCGCGATGTACTTGGTAACCCTCTGTTTTCATGTGAATTATTTCTGGTCACAACCTGCTGTGCGTTCCGTGTTTGTTGTATCACGGTCTTACTGTCAATTGTTTTGTTTGTGGCTTTTTAGTGTGGTTTTTTTTTTCCTTTTTTTCTTGAATACATGGTGTGGTTATTTTAACAAAATCCCTACTAAAACACAGAACTTTATTTTCTCTCAGGCCGTTACACAACGGCATTAGAGGAACAAGCATAATAAACCTCATTCATTTAATAAGATGGTTTACAGGATGAAATATATAAATAGTTTGTAATACTCATAACTAGGTACAGCAGAAAGGAAATATATGGAAATTCTGGTTACAATGATAGCCACACATAAAAATAACATCGGTTTTTGGTCATACGTGCCTGGTATATGGTTATACAAATAATAATAGTAGTTTTGTGTTAGTAATAGCTGTATTAGCCAACCAATAGCGATACAAGCTAGTTTAGTATCTTGGGCTTTTAAAGACATTGCAAATTATATTTATAAATTTTGCTAGTTCTTTTAGTACTCATTTTCTTACTGTTCATTAATTCTTTGAATTGTGTATGTGATTGGTCTTTTTCATAGTAAAAGAGCTGTACAAAATTATATTCGAGATTTATTAAACATTTTACACACTAGTGATGGTATTCATCTTCGATATCCATTTCATCACATAAAATAAGCAATCTATCTTCAAACGGGGTATTATTTAATCTTCCAATTTCTTCAGATAAATAGTGATTTAAAGTTCTAAATTTTATAACATTGGACCATAATATTTCAGGAATTATGTTAAGGTATTTTTCGAAAATAAGTTTTTCTTTAAAAAGTTGATAGATTTTTACCTTTTGGTGACTGAAATATTACTGTGCCATATTTATTGATATTGCCTGCTCTTGATTTGTTCTGAGAGCCACTTTAAAGATTTGAAAAATGTTCAGTCAAAGCTGTTCCAGCATAGTGATAACTGTTAGCAGCTGTTGTTGACATCAGTAATCAAATTATTAAAACAAGTTTTCCTCAAAAACGCTCTTTAACGAACCACTCCGTTCTTTTGTTACATAGGTATTAGATTATTTTGCTGAATAGTTTATTTCACTATTAGCTTGTTTCTTTAGTGTGTCTTAGCATCACCTGCTTGTGTCAGTTGTGTGTGTGAAAAGGAACTCGTCTGATGTCATAGGAAATGGATGACAGTGTCAGAATTCACACTAGGCCGTAGCGCAGTATGGAATAAAATCTCAGACAGACTGGCAAAACACTTAAAGCTGAAAAAGCTGAAGAAGAATCATTTCCGGTCTATGTAGGCTGCCCACACGGCGACAGGACTATTCATTATGTTGGCGCGGCTGATATCTGAAGGTGACGCTGATGCGAGGCTGTCGTGTTTATGAAGCCTACGTCGCGCAATTTCACTGATGGCGCGTTTCCGCTTCCATAAACTGCAGGAAAACGTCTTGCTATTTCTAAATGATTTATTTTTTTCACACATTTCTAGACGCCGATTGCTTAAAGAATAAAGCGAAACTAAAGCTGTCTATAACAATTGTCTCTCGGAGGCTTGCGTTGCTTGTTCGTTCCCCGTGAACAATCTAAGCTCATTTGATCGAAATTAATGCTAAATATAATTAGTCCATATTACCAATAAAACTGAGTTTTCTTTTGTTATAAAATAAGTTATAAAATCCACTAACAAATCACTTTTTTAAATGTTGTGCTATTTTTTATCGTCTTTTCAGTAATATTGCCTTCTTATAAACCAGACAGCTTCAGATGTTAAGCGGTATCTTGTCAACCTTCATTTTAGCAACATATTGTTATTCAATCTACATCCCAGTCCTTTTCTATTCAAATCAAATGTGTCTTCTATCCAAAGTGTAGCCATTCTATCTTTTTTTAGCTTTTCCTTTCTTTATTTCTTTCTCTTTCTTTCTTTCTGTCTCTCTGTCTGTCTCTATAATGTTTCTATCTATCTATCTATCATCAATATATATATCTCGTTCTCGTTCTCTCTCTCTCTCTTTCTCTCTCTCTCTATCTCTCTCTCTCTATTTATCTCTCTCTCTCTCTCTCTCTCTCTCTCTATTATCTATCTCTCTCACAAGCACACTCTCTCCCTTTCTTTCTTTGTCCCGCCCTCCTTCCTTCTCTCTCTTACAGAGCTGTGATCACGTTTCTGATTCTTGACGGCAAGAAACCAGAGAGAATCCATGAATGCATATATGCTGTCTATGATGACTCTTCTCAGTCGTATGCTACAGCCAAAAGATGGGTCAAGGAGGCAGAAACGTGATCACAGCTCTCTACTCGGTTTTGTCCATTGTGCTAAGTGATAAGGGGTACCTAGTGACATAATTCAACAGCAAAACACCTGAACGTATAATATAAACAAAATTAAGCAAATTATATTTCAAAACACTGAAGAGTATTATAAATCACAACAAATAGTTATCCTTTCGGGAACTGGGGCAATATCAAAATGTTGTGACACCCCCACGTAATTAGAGTCTAGACTCAATTGTACTAATATATGTGAATGATGGTCTTTGTTGTTAATAATATTTATTAACTTCCACAGACAACTGGTATCCCCATGAGAAAGGTCCTGCTGTATTATTGAGTTTCTCTAAGTGTATGTATCGCAATTTCTAGCTAACATTGCAAAATCAAAGCAGAAGCATCTGGATTACAATATTTTCACTTTGTGCTACTTTGATGAGGTGGAATCATTCGATAATAGCAAGATAACAGATCACCTTTCATTGATTTTCCTGTCAGAGCTAGAAATAAAAGAAAAATGGAATGTAGATCAACGATTTTATATCTTTGATCTACGATTAATAATTCCTAGGGTCCAAGAATCTATACAAATCTACACGATAACAGTCAATCTTTTTAATATTCTCATGTAATGTATTTCGTGGCTATTTCATGATACTTATCTTTAATCTAGGATATATCAGTTAAAGTCTCGTGCCAGCGTCGAAAACGTGTTAGGTTAATATTTCCAAAGCATTTCATAATTAAATGTTAACCATTTAAGTTATATATTTTTGAAAACTTTTATGTTATGAAAATAAATAGTCTTCCAAAGGGAAGAAATTCCAAATCAGTAAATACAAATAGTCCTGTAAAGAGAATGAACTCCAAATCCATAAATATAAATAAAGTCCATCAAAAGGAAGAAATTCCTAATCAGTAAATACAAATAAAGTCCTCCAAAGCGAAGAAACTCCAAATCAGTAAATATAAATAAAATATTCCAAAGGAAAGAAACTCCAAATCCATTAATACAAATAAAGTCCTTCAAAGGGAAGAAACTCCAAATCCATAAATACAAATAAAGTCCTTCAAAGGAAAGAAAATCCAAATCCATTAACATAAATAAAGTCCTTCAAAGGAAAGAAAATCCAAATCCTTTAACACAAATAAAGTCCTTCAAAGGGAAGAAACTCCAAATCCATTAATACAAATAAAGTCCTTCAAAGGGAAGAAACTCCAAATCCATTAATACAAATAAAGTCATTCAAAGGGAAGAAATTCCAAATCCATAAATTCAAATAAAGTCCTCCAAAGGAAAGAAAATCCAAATCCATTAATACAAATAAAGTCCTTCAAAGGGAAGAAATTCTAAACATATAATATTTAAATCTGGGAAAAAGTCACCAAGTACAATAACCTTTTACTAGATAGCAAGTATTATTTAATCTAGTATAGTTATTTACTTGTATATCTTGCTAGAAATCAAGTTTTTGTATAGTAAAAAATTAACGTAGGCTTCTCATTCTGATATGAGACCGTGTGATATGCAGTTGCATGGTAAAACTTTGATAGAAAATTAATGTATCTATTGTCAAACATAAAAGAGTATTTTACCTGGGCGTGTAATTTACTAATAGTGGTATGAGAACGTGTATCTATATAATTTGATCTGATGAACCTAGAATCTAAACTATCTGTGGTAGGATACCTTGGTTTCAGTAGATTCTTTTCTGATGAAATTATTAGTGGTTTTAGTACTAGTTATGAATGATTTTTTTAATTAGGGATTGTAATTTTCTAACTGTGGAATGAGACCTCGGTGTCAATAGAATCGAACTTGTCTGCAGGTTTCAGTACTTGGTATCAAGGAGAGTTTTATTAGGGAGTGTAATTTTCTAACTGTAGAATGAGACCTCAATGTCAATAGAATCGAACCTGTTAGTAGGTTTCAATACCTGGTATTAAGAATTGTTTTATCGGGGAGTGTAATTTTCTAACAATGGAACGAGACCTATGTGTCAATAGAATTGAACTCGTTAGCTGGTTTTAGTACCTGGTATTAAGAAGTGTTTTTATTAGGGATTGTAATGTTTTAACTGTGGAATGAGACCTCAATGTCAATATAATCGAACCTATTAGTACCTATATCAAGGAGTGTTTTATGAGGGAGTGTAATTTTCTAACTGTAGAATGAGACCTCAGTGTCAATAGAATCGAACTTGTTAGCAGGTTTCAGTACTTGGTATTAAGGGGTGTTTTATGAGGGAGTGTAATTTTCTAACTGTGGAATGAGACCTCAATGTCAATAGAATCGAACCAGTTAGTACCTGGTATCAAAGAGTGTTTTATGAGGGAGTGTAATTTTCTAACTGTAGAATGAGACCTCCGTGTCAATAGAATCGAACCAGTTAGTACCTGGTATCAAAGAGTGTTTTATGAGGGAGTGTAATTTTCTAACTGTGGAATGAGACTTCCGTGTCAACAGAATCGAACCAGTTAGTACCTGGTATCAAAGAGTGTTTTATGAGGGAGTGTAATTTTCTAACTGTGGTGTCAATAGAATCGAACTTGTTAGTAGGTTTCAGTACCTGGTTTCAAGGAGTGTTTTATCGTGAAGTGTAATGAAGCTTTATACATCGATAATGGCGGAGCTCACTTTATCCACCTGAATGGGTTTGTCGTGCTCATGGTCTTGACTTCGTGGCATCACCATCGGTTGATTGATCGAGTCGAACCACAATGCCGCTCCGTCCTATTCGACCCCGGTGTCGTACAATGCAAACAAAACACGCAGTCATTTTCCTGTGGAAACTACATGGAAGCGATTGATATTTTGTAAATCAAATATATTCCCATCACACCCGGCGCCTTGCTTTGTTAGTACGGATTGATCAGCTCTGAGAAAAGTGATAAAATATTCAGTGATCACATCAAAGATAACGTTATTCCACCCAGTTGACGTGGAGTTAATTTCATTGTTCACTCGTTATTCTAAGTGCTTATATCTCCGTTTTTATGACCGCAATCAACGAGCTGTAATTAAATACACAATTTTATGTCTCTTGTGTATTTATTGAACAAAGAACACTGCGTAACTTACAAGACGGCATGTACCGCAGGTGCTCGAGTCATAGCCATCACTTATAATCGGACAGTGATTCGTTGTTTCAGGTCAAAGCATTGTGGTCTCTATGTCTTGGACATGTATAGTTTTTGGTATGAAAACAGCTTAGTCGTTCATTGTCTGATAACAAAAATAATGAAACATTACGAGCGATGTTAAACTGTTATAATGTATGACTGATATCTTGCTATATTTTGTAATAATAGTGAAATAGCATCTGGCCATAGTCTTTGGAATTTCAATGAATTATACCAAACAACATGTATGTCAGAATGGTATAATCTCTGTCTACAATAAAACCTTCAGGATTCCAATCTAATGATTCTGACCAGACAAGATGTATGTCAGACTGAATTAACCTTAATATCTTCCATAAAGCCTCCAGGATTCTAATATTATGAATCTCACAAAATATATATGTCAGAATGCTGTAACTTTTGACTGTCTACCATATAGCCTTCAAGATTCTAGCGTTATGAATATGACTAAACAAAATGTATGTTAAAATGATATGTCTGAGTGTTTACCATAGCCTTCAGGATTCCAACATTATGAATTTGAATAAACAACATGTATGTCAGAATGTAATAAATTGAATATCTACCATAAAGCCTTCGGGATTCTGGTGTTATGTTCCTGATCAAACAACATGTATCCTCGTGTTCCCAAAAGGCGGCCTATTAACGGGAAGAAGCTTTTGCGCACGCGCAATTGTAATCGTACAATCAATGTAACATAATAATATTTAACCTTGGTTATGTTACTATTAAAATCAATAAACAAATCTTTCAAATCTTACCTGTTATTATTTTTTTTTAAACGAAATCCTTCCCTGGCCGGTTGCAGACATTTTTTAACAGTCTCCCAAACAACGGTCTATTTTTCGAAAGTATCAGTCAACTAGGTCGTACACACTTTTATTTTGGCGCGAAATCTGTCTCACGTGACTTTCTAAAAGTACGTCTTTGACAGACGACAGATTGGGCTTGTTCATGAGTTTTTCAAGTGACACTCGCTATTTATTAAGGTATGCATTGATTGTATGCTATTTAATGTGAATCTGCAATTCCAAATGAGTGTTTTGTACCATTTGATCTTTTTTTACCTAATTTTTTTTCACAATTGGTATCAGTAAATATCTTACAACAAAATTATTCCGATGTCATCGTTCGCGCGTGCACAGATTCGTTGTAAAGAAACCTTTACAAAAATAGACTGCCTTAAGATTTAGCCCGTCTTTTGAGAATCATTATATATTTTTATTTCTGTAGTATATATTAAATAATATAAATCAGCACTTTACACTGATTTTTTATTTCTTACCTCAAACCAGTGTGTGACCCCCAATAGCCGATGTTTATTTTTTGTGCTGGGGGGGGGGGTCGTTAAACAATCAATCAATAATAATAATAGCATTTACAACCCTACGTGCAAGAATGATGATGTTCGAATGCTTACGGTAAGAGGGTGGATCATTTCGTCAAAAATGTCTTGTATGTGTGAATCAGTGTTTACAGAGTGTTCCGGGTCACGGTTTCGTATGTGGAAGTATATCGCCAGGGCAACAGCCTTGATCGTGTTCTTCAGATTGGGTTGCGACACCGTCGAATCGTCTATGTAGATTGTCGAACAGGAGCTAAACTTTTTCAACTGTCCAAATTCGTCAACCTGAAGAAGAAAAAAAAAAAGGCTGACTGATAATACCTCATAGATGTGTGTGTAAGAGGCTGGGAGAGGATCGGGAGTTGTAACTCCCTCACGATCACAATTCCTGGTGGGTTTTTTTTAGCATTATATCTATTTACTTTACATTCAGTTATCATTTTTATAAGATTAGATTAAATGAGACCAATATAATTATAGGTAATGAGGGGTTTACCTGGCTTTTATAAAAGAGGGGTCCCTCGGACTCACCTGTTCCTTTTCTGGGGTCCGAACCAAAAACCTAAGGGTCCACAATTTAGTCAAGAGTTGCATAAAACAGGTTTTGAATTAAGAAAAAAATATTTATTCTCTTAATTTTTACATTGGCACAACAACAAATATGAGTATCCTAAGTGGCATTATGGCACAAACCTGAAACATCTTTGTTGTCTTGTCAACAAACTGATGGCCGACTATGAGTTGCTTCATGAAAGGGTACGAGACAAGCAGGGAAAAGAAAACACAGCAATATTTGCCTTCGTTAGAAGTGAAATTGAGAGGGCATTGCGGCAAAGGGCTAGGCCGGCACAGCAAATACACCAATGCCTTGATGAAATTCGATCCCCGATAATATTTATGCATTCATAATTCTTATGTTCTGTGTGAATAGTTCACAAATTGTTATGTTTATGATATTTATGTAAAATTATAACTTTTGTCACCCGTGTGTGTTGATGGTGACTGTGATGCATTTTGCTCAGCCCATTTTTTGTTATACAAATAAATTTCTTTCTTTACATTATGGACCCCCAACCCCCCTTTCAAATATTTCTCTTCATAACCTGCCCCGAACAATTACTTTTAATTAGAATCAATCCCCTTCAAAGTATTTTTTTAACCAATAAAATGTTTAAAAGTAATCTGGTGTCGTACACAGAATACAGCTAACAACTGCTCTTTTGTAGTAAAAGGGTTAAAGTGGCGAACTCACATGATGACTGTGTCCATCTGATGTCATGACCAGCTGACTGCGACGCCTCATTTTGTTATCTGAAAATAATAACAATCAAAATAATTATACTCAGGGGTGGAAAAATACCATTGCCCGACTCACATGTACAGTAATATTTCAGTCGGGCAACAAATATAATTATGTAACGTAACTTGCCCATGGGCAAGTAACAAGGTTTTTTCTTCTGTTTTAATACTTACATTACACGAGGAAAAATGCTATGGATCACCTGTATTTAAGTCTAAAAATTGTTTTTTTAACAAGTAAGTGAATAACTCCAACTCAACAAAATAACAAACGATCGATAGCATTTTTATTATAGGGCTCTCTGCCACTCCCCAAATTCGCCAATGACGAAATTTAAAAACATTTGAAAATTTTAATGTAATCTGCCAAATTAATTTATTTTAATAATACAGTAGAATCCTCTTAATTGCATAGGTATGGTGTACAAATATTTTATGCAATTAACAGGATTATTCCTTTATCAGAAATGTTAATTTAAGGTCATGTGACCAGTCTAAAGAGAACCTGGTATAAAATCAAAGTTCATTTATCAAACAGTCATTACAAAAATAACTAAATATACCACGAAGTAAGGAATTCTTGGACCATGTAACCTGAATGTTATAACTGGGATTAAAAATAATACACTAAGCCCCTTTTGTGGTCACTTTGTGATTATTTGATAAAAATGTATATTTTGTCATGTTTTTGGCTACTTTTTGAGATAAAAAAAATCTGGTTTTCAACTTTTTTATATGCAATTAACCAAATATTGCAAAGAAAGTATATGCAATTAAACGGAGACTTTTGTATGGATTTGCATTTAAACGGTTCTGTGCAGCAGAATATTATGCAAATAACAGGAATATGCTATTATCAGGAATGCAATTAAGTGGACTCTACTGTACTAAAACAAGTTAAATCAGACATGTTCAGCCAGACTTATGTGACAAAAGACACAAATTTATCAAGTGATCAAGACCTGCCTACAGATTGCTTGATTGCAGATACCATTGTGTTGATTTGTTTTGAAACGTTTCTGCATGACTTGGCAGCTTTCATAGAATAGACATAAATCATTTACAGATTTACATTTCAAATTGGAAATAAAGACCACCTGTATAAAAAGAACTCTCAAATTCAATCTCAATAATTTACAGATAAACATTTCAAATTCGAAATAAAGACCACCTGTATATAAATAACTTTTAAATTCAATCTCAATAATTTAAGAGTTCAATTTCAAATTGGAAATAAAGAATGCCTGTATAAAAAGACCTCTTAAATTCAATCTCAATAAATTACAGATTTACATTTCAAATTGGAAATAAAGACCGCCTGTATAAAAAGACCTCTTAAATTCAATCTCAATAATTTACAGATTTACATTTCAAATTGGAAATAAAGACCGCTTGTATAAAAAGAACTCTTAAAATTCAATCTCAATAATTTACAGATTTCAAATTCGAAATAAAGACCATCTGTATAAAAAGACCTCTTAAATTCAATCTCAATAATTTAAAGAAAAACATTTCAAATTCGAAATAAAGACCACCTGTAAAAAAAGAACTTTTAAATTCAATCTCAATAATTTATAGATTTACATTTCAAATTGGAAATAAAGACCACCTGTATAAAGAACTCTTAAATTCAATATCAATAATTTATAGATTTACATTTCAAATTGGAAATAAAGACCACCTGTATAAAAAGTCCTCTTAAATTCAATCTCATTAATTTATAGATTGACATTTCAAATTGGAAATAAAGACCACCTGTGTAAAAAGACCTCTTAAATTCAATCTCAATAATTTATAGATTTACATTTCAAATTGGAAATAAAGACCGCCTGTATAAAAAGAACTCTTAAATTCAATCTCAATAATTTAAAGATAAACATTTCAAATTCAAAATAAAGACCACCTGTATAAAAAGACCTCTGAAATTCAATCTCAATAATTTATAGATTTACATTTCAAATTGAAAATAAAGACCACCTGTATAAAAAGACTTCTTAAATTCAATCTCAATAATTTACAGATTTACATTTCAAATTGGAAATAAAGACCACCTGTATAAAAAGAACTCTTAAATTCAATCTCATTAATTTATAGATTTACATTTCAAATTGGAAATAAAGACCACCTGTGTTTAAAGACCTCTTAAATTCAATCTCATTAATTTATAGATTTACATTTCAAATTGGAAATAAAGACCACCTGTATAAAAAGAACTCCGAGAATTCAATCTCAATAATTTACAGATTTACATTTCAAACTGGAAATAAAGACCACCTGTATAAAAAGACCTCTTAAATTCAATCTCAATAATTTAAAGATAAACATTTCAAATTGGAAATAAAGTCCACCTGCATAAAACGAACTCTTATATTCAATCTCAATAATTTACAGATTTACATTTCAAATTGGAAATAAAGACCACCTGTATAAAGAACTCTTAAATTCAATATCAATAATTTATAGATT
>JAULBS010016050.1:0-10930 GCA_032355785.1 Symmetromphalus regularis | reverse complement strand
CTATTGCGATAGTAAAACACTATTGCGATAGTAGTCTGAATGAATACTTAGTTGCCTCAACATTCCAAATTTATTTTCCTAATTTGTTTCATGTGATATTTTCCCCCGGTTTTGATTGAATTGTGCTTGTTCGCATTTTGTGCACTATTATTAATTATAGGAGTTAACAAATTGTAATTTTATCTCTGAAACGGTTGGATGATAAACACATTTCTGACAAATCAAATGAAAAATACTAAACTTAATAAGCTATTTATTTTGTCAGTTTGGTTAAGATCAGTTTCCAGCATAAAATATTAGTTTTGTTCTCATATATTTATTTAAGTAAACGTTAGTTCTCAGTGTACATGTGTAATATTTTAACTAAATACTTTGGAGGCGGGTGGATGGGGGGTTATTCCCATTTCAACATTTTAAAATTATTTCTGGATATAAGTAAATATTTATTATGGTCATCTGGTTGAAATGTTCAAAATCATCAGTTCAAACACTCTGATGGACATTCTGCGCTAAACTGTAGCATGAATACGGTTTATTGAGCCTCAGTTGAAGACACAATGTAAATATTCCAAGCAAAATACTGTACGTTTCAACTAGAAATGAAACAATATTTATAAAAAGAGGATAAAGTCATTTATTTGACTGCTTAAAAGGCATATTCCCACGGAATGTAAGGGACTTTGTGAATGAAACTTACATGCATTTGTGATATTGGATAACGCTTATATATCACGCAAGACGTTTTTTTCCTGAACCATGGTATAGGGAATTCCATGTTGAGTTTATGGATTATGATTTATGGTTCGTTACCATAATTCAATTATTATTTTTTAAATATTGCTAATAAGCGAGATGTGGTGGTTATGTAAGAGTTGAATGAAGTATTTCTATGGACGAATCAAATGTTTATATTTAAAATTAATTCTTTGTTTAGCAATTAATTAGGTCAAGGGTCCGTGGGGATATGAGTTTAAACTATATTTTCTTAAACTATCAATAGTAAAGGAAACTATCGCGATAACTATCGCCATTTTAATTTCCTATCGATAGTTTACTATCGAGACATTAACAATCGCGATGCGTCGATAGTTCGATCTATCGTTACACCCCTATTCGCTATGCAAGATAAACAAAATATATATGAAAATTTCTTAATCAGTACTAACACGTACCTTTACATTAAAATGCTAGCTTAATGGTATTCAAATATTCAACTATTTATTTATTTAATGTAAACAAATAAATAAATATTAGATATTAATGGTAACAATATATACTAGTAATCGAAGGTGAGTATGTTTATGACGCAATGGACACAGATCTGGTACAAATTGAAAATTATTAATAACCTAAAGATATTAAATTGTGCTACTGGAAGAAACTTTCTATATTTCAATTAATTCAGTTTCTTAGTTTACAAAAGGTTAAATACTTACGCAAAATAGTCGAAGGTGAGTATGGTTATGACGCAATAGACATAGATCTGGTACAAATTGAAAATTATTAATAACTTAAAGATATTAAATTGTATTACTGGAAGAAACCTTCTATATTTAAATTAATTCAGTTTCTTAGTTTACAAAATGTTAAATACCTACGCAACGTAGGAAAATGTCTTATTGAAGTCACTACTCATAGAGAACAAGCTTACCAGTAACACGCCTTACACTTCAAGTAAAAGTATTAAAAGTGTATCTCTCCATCTGTTTTGTGATTTCTGTTTATAACACTTTACACAGTATCAGCTTAGAAAGTGTATTCACGCCTATAGTTGTGGTTTCTGTTTATAAGAGTTTACACTTTATCAGCTTAGAAAGTGTAGTCGCGCCTATAGTTGTGGTTTCTGTTTATAAGAGTTTACACAGTATCAGCTTAGAAAGTGTAGTCGCGCCTATAGTTGTGATTTCTGTTTATAAGAGTTTACGCAGTATCAGCTTAGAAAGTGTGGTCGCGCCTATAGTTGTGGTTTCTTTGGATACTGGTCTATTAAAAACATAAACAGCGTATTAACGCATTATTGCTTTCAAAATTTGCAATTATGAAAATAATTTCACACAACTTTTCTATACAATTAGTAAATTTGTGTTATTTTCATATTACATATCCGTTCCGCCATATTTAATTCTTTAAAAAATCCTCTCACGCCATATTTGATTCTTTTAAAACCGTCCTCACGCCATATTTGATTCTTTTAAAACCGTCCTCACGCCATATTTGTTTCATTTAAAAACGCTCTCACGCCATATTTAATTCTTTAAAAAAGAAATTATCTAATAGGATGTGCACAGATATGGTAACCCACGCTTAGTAACGGTCAGTGAATGTTCTAACATGCACAATACAGCTGTGAACATTACGCACCAGAAGAAGCATATGCCATTGAAACAGTGGAAACAGTATAGGTAAATTATGACCAAATTATCGTATCATCGTATTCGCACCTGCACGCTTGGTCGATGAGCATAAAACACTCTTAGATTCCTTTATGACTGTACAGGCGCGGATGCTCGATTTATGAAAGGGGAGAATCCAAATGTGGATTTATGAAAAGGGGTGGGAGGTCCAAAAGTGATGCGTGAATAGAAATAGGTGAAAAAATTGTTAATTTTCACGTCCTTGTTTTAGTAAAATTGTAAAAACAAATCGACCCCCTTGACCCCCCTTGTATCCGCTAATGTTGTATTAGTAATTCTGTTACGTCAGTATTGAAAAGTACGGTTTTCATGGAAAGCTGTATTTGCGATATTAATATCGGCTATTTAGAGGGGGTGGGGGGTGTCATACAATGGTTAAATTAAAAAATATATATAAAATAAATCAGTGTACAAAGATTATTTACAGTAAGATAAACTATACACAATATATATAATTAATAATATAAGAAATATAACTATAATAAATAAATAAATATTTGTTATAATTATTATATTATTTATTATATATATTGTGCATAGTTTAATAAATATAATAAATATAACTATAATAAATAAATATTTATTTATTTGTTATTATATTACTAATTATATATAATGTGCATAGTTTATCTTACTGTAAATCAGCTTTGTACACTGATACATTTATTACAAAAATGTGTTGCTTTTAAAGAAACACCAATGAGTTGTGGATGGAATCGAAATGATTCCACCACACTTTCATTACCAAAAATATTGTCTCTAACGGGCTGTAGGTGAGGACACTCCACCTAACTATGTAGCACCATCAATCTACACTGATAGTGATCACTGAGTGCGTAAACATTACCAGATGATTAAAATAAAGTATGTTCTCAAAACACTATGTGCTCGTTTATTTTATATTTTAAAAACTAGCAATTATTGTTTCATAAAAAAATATATAGCTTACAATATTTAAAAACAATAATTGCTATGTTTCATAAAAAATATATATACTGTATTTTTTACATTTATTATAAAAACGTGATGCTTTAAAAAAATAAACACCTTCATTACCAAAATTAATGCTCTCTCTAACAAGCTGTTAAAACACTGATGATAATTCCTAATAAAGGTTCATTTCTATATATTTTCAAAAGTTTTATTTTATTTTATTATAGATGCAATACATCGTATATAACAATATGTTTATAAAAATGCAAACACAACTTATGATATCTCATACCGTATGTCCAATCATGAAGGATATAAAATTTAAAAAACACACTTTCTGTATATAATTTTTTATTATGTCGCTATGCAAAGACAGTGAACATTAATAGCTTAGGGCCCCCGGAACGATTATAAGGTTATTTATTTGCAAAAAAATATACATTTTATAGGCATACATATATAATAATAATTAATATAATAAATACTATAATGTGTGCATTGTGGGGAATGATGAACAAAATCAATAGTAAGATAAATTAATACATGCATAATAATATATACAATACAATAATGAATAGCTCTTGTAACAATATTATCTGATCTGTGAGTAGTAGCAATGATTAAATATTTACTAAGTTTAATTAGCTGTTTTGCGTTATCGCTGGACAGTAGTTAAGTCATTTTAAATGTTGATGATTTATTGTAATAATAAGGTTTAATATACGTATCTCTTATGGTACTGTAGAAAGGACATACTAAAACAAAGTGATATTCGTTGTCTATTACATTCGTATTACAAACATTGTAGTAACATATTATAACATTGGGGCGGCGGACTAGCGGTGTTGAGGGTCGGTGGCTGCCACCATTGTCGCCCCAGTTCCAATTTCAATTTAAAAAATAATTTGAAATAAATATATTATAAACTATTCTATATAACAAAATCAATAATATAAAATTATATATATATTGGGGTTTTATTTGGGGGGGGGGGGTTGGAGTGGGCGTTTGAGGGTAGGTGGATTTACATTATATTTTCTACATAATTAAAAGATACACAAAAATATTAATCCTATTTGCTTCAGTTTTGAAAACTTATAAAATATACATGTAACGATCACAAAGATAAACTTTTTTTAAATGACTCCTACTTAACAAAATTTAATATAACTAATCCTGTTTGCTTACTGTCAGCTTCTATTTTGAAAATATAATATAACTGGAACATGTATTACTGTTATGAAATCATTAATAACAATATTTAAAATCGTTTTAAAATCATATAAAATAAAATGTATTAGCTTTTATTTTTGAACTAAATATAAAATAATTATAACTTTTATAACCATTATGTTACGAAAATATTAATTTAATGTTTTTTTTATGAACTATGTGCAAGATCTTTACAGAAATCAGTGGCGGATCCAGAAAATACATGTAGTGGGGCCCCAATAATATGCTGCCGATTCCTTGGATTCTTTAACGTTCAAAAAATAAAAATAATTTAATAATAATAATGATAATGTTTAAATTTATGGGAGCCTAGATCCGCCACTGGAAATGAATAATTTAAAAGCTTTTATTTCGATAATTAATATTAAAATATTTGTCTACTACATCATATTATGTTTTATGTAAAAAAAACATTAAAATATTAGTCTGTATTTTTAAAAAAAGCGAAATAAATTATATTATATTTTGAGAATTAATATAAAACATATATCTAGTATTAACCACTAGCATGTATATGTTACGAACATCTTAACATGACACTAATATAAAATAATTTTATATACTAGTAACAACTGCAATTAATTATGAGTACTTTATGTCAAAAGATCGTTAATACATTCTTTAAACGTCATGAAAACAACCCCAGCAATTAAGAAAATGTCCACGACAAAAGAAATGCTGTAGAGAAATAGTTTCCACGGCATTTTCCACGACAATTTTAGCGTAAAGTACACTATTTTTAATAATAAGAAAAAAATACTCCTTGAAAAAAAATAGACCGGCAGAAGAAAACCTCCGCGGCAATCTCTATGACATAGCCGATTGGCGCGGTGAATTTCAGCGGTTGTGTAAAATTACTATTTTATGTTATCAATATTAAAAAAAATAATCACCCTCACGGATTCGTTTTTCATAAAAGTTACACAAACGTGCATAATTACTGTCTCGTATTTCAGTGAAATATTTCAAATATGTTGCTGCCTAATTACATGTATGATTTGATCCACTTTTCTTTTGTTGGTCACGATGTCCTCGTTAAACTGATACCTGTTAAAAACCCATAGCCACTAAAATTACATGTAGTTCAATACAACGTGGGCAGACATGTAGTTACATATATATATATATGTATACACTATTCATCGTTCTAAACATACAAAAAATGTCGTAGTCAATGAAAACATATGACATATATGTACGTTATAAATTAACACATATTATTTTTTGCAATATAGAAGTTTGTTTTATTTACCTACGCCTCTAGAGCACAATTATTTTTATCTATCATCGGCTATTGGACGTCAATCATATGGTCATTCTGACATATTTATTTATAGGAAATCAGCAGCCGCCAGCAGCAAGGGGTCTTTTATATGCACCGTTTCACAGACGGGACAGCATATACCACTGCCTTTGATGAACCAGTTGTGGACCACAGGATGGAACGGAAAACAGCCCAAACTGCAAAAGGGTCTACTGAGAATTATCGATCCGACGACAGACTGCATTATAGAATACGAAACAATAATATATTAAATTGCACTTACTAGTATTATAAAAACAATATGATGTAAAGCTAAAGTTATCGTAAAACATTGACATTCTTTGACATTGCATTGATTCACATACACATTAATTTTAGAAATCCCTAAAATTGTCCGCGGCAATCGGCAATGCCGTGGAGATTGCGTTGGAGTTTTTTTATTCTCAGCGGCACTTTTTTTGCCGCGAACTAAAACATATTCAAGTAGTACTTTTTTCTTATAATAAAAAATATTTTACGCTAAAATTGAAAATGCCGTGGACACTATTTCTCTACAGCATTTATTTTGCCGTGGAAATTTTCTTAATTGCAGGGGTTGACACAGAATCCTAAGGCGGATCTAGGTGGGGCCCCATACGCCCTCTGCTCTAAATTTTACGATTTAAATAACATTTCATTTTTTCCATTAGAGGACGTTGCTGGCCAGAATCATATTATTGCCCTCCCCCAAATGGATTTTCTAGACCCGCCACTGATGTCGTATCTTTTTGTAGCAATGAAGACCATTTGTGTTAACCGTACTACTCATATTTAACACATTTAGCGTGACATCATCATCTAATTAAAAAACAAAACTGGTTCTGAAATCCTTCGTTCGAGGTTTTAGATTCAGGATTGCATTGAAAATGAAGAACATGTTATTTTAATTTGTCCATTATACAATGGTTTGAGATTTTTAATCAATAAATCTGTATTAATTTGTCCAAGTTTTAAACATTTTGATTTATGTGATAAAATTGCATTTTTATTTTCCAACAAGTTAATAATGAAAAGTTGTGCCAAAACCTGTTTAAAGATTTTAGAGAAAAGGTGAGATTATGTTTATAGAGATGTAATTATTTTATAATTTTTTATTATGTTAGAAATGTTTTATATATGTTTTAGTTTACTTAATGTCCGTCTCTCAAAACTCTATATTAAGTGGTTTTAAAAATACTTGCATCAATGTATTATTATCACTAAACTTGTATATATTTATTATTTTGTTGTATTTTAAAATATTAATAAAATATTGAATTAAATTAAATTAAAAAATGGCAAAGTGGCAGTCCTCATAAAAACATGAAATGAAATGTTACAAGAGATCTCGATTGCAGAAATACATTACTTTTTTAAGAGTGTGGTTGTATTTCCTTGGTTTATTGCTAAATAGAATACATTATTGGACACCTTATAATATCACTTCAATATTTATGTTTCCTGTCAATTATTTTAATTTTATAATACTATTTATAAGTATGTAATTATGCAGACATTAATTCTATCTATTAAGTAATTAACTAAATATGTTTAATGTTTCATAAGTCTATTTAAGGTTTCATTGTAATATATATTTCTATAATTATTATGTAAATTGTATGTACAGGTATGTATGTAAGTAGTCATATTATCATATTATCAATTTGCAGTGAGTTTCTTCTTTGTCATTTAGAGCAAACAGAGACGTTTATTAAAAAATAAGAACGTGAATATATAGATGATCATCACAACCCATGCAATTAAGAAAATCTCCACGGCAAAATAAATGCTGTGAAGAAATTGTGTCCACGTTATTTTCCACGGCAATTTTAGCGTTCACACGATTCCAACTCTGAGATTACAAAAAAAATAAAATAATAATAATCCTTCAATAAAACGTTTAGTCCGCGGCAAAATAAGTGCCTCGGAGATTTAAAAACTCCGCAGCAATCTCCACGGCATTGCTGATTGCCGCAGGCATTTTCAGGGGTAGTAGATGTAGTAATTTCATTATTGTGTTCATTGCATCTGTACGCGATTTACGTAACTGTTGTATATATTTGCAAATGATCCCACGGAATGACTAATTATGTAATAATATTGTTTTTTTGAATTTTATTTATTGTTTTTAAAAACAAATGGATTAGGAACAAGGTTTCCAACTTACCAGACCTTCTCCATAGTACATGCGTCAAAGATGACAGTAATTTATGCAATATAAAATAGAAAGAAAGAAGAGAAAGAAAGAAAGAAAAGGAGGGAAAACATTTGTTATCTATAAATATTGTTAATTATTTTTCAATACGTTTCTATACTTCATTCATTTGCAGTCTTTCGAAAGAAGAATTATTGTCTTGTTTTGATAAAACAACATAAATCATATAAAACAGAATTTGTATTTTTTTTTGAAAATTCGTATTTAAAAAAAAATTAAATAAATATTTTTTGAAAAATCCAAAATAAATGTAAGGATTTATTTTAACGATTGTAATTTTTGAATTTTTCGGCTACTAATTTAATTATCATTGTTATAACCTATTCTCATAAAAACTGTATATTAAAATTGAGTGGTCGATCTGCAAGGCTGAATAAGTAGGTATATACAGTAGCAGATCTATCTAGAAGGGCCCCAGGCGCCCAGGCCCCCCCCCCCTCCCACCCCTATATTATGCGATTAAAAAAAATTAATTGTATTATTATTATTTTTTAATTCGAATTCTCTAGGGGCCCTCTTAAATGGATTTTTCTGGTTTCGTCAATGGTACTCGCATCGACCTGTGGTCCTTAATGTATAATAAAGGTGGTGGTTCGTGCTGTCCTGTCTATAGGAGTGCATGTAAAATATCGCTATTTGCTTATTGGTTGTTTGTGTCCTACTGTTTATATTTTATAATATCTTTTTTTAAGTTCAATTTTTGTATCATTTTATTACATATAGTCTCTCGTATTTGTATTTTATAAAAAAAAAATTATGTTTAATACTTGTATCTTTTTATAACGTAGTCTTTCGTAATTCCATAAGGAAAGGCTTGTGCACTTTTATGTAATTTATGTTTGTATTGATATTATGTGGTGTATAAGGTAAGACAAATAAAATATTCGTATGTCTGCATGTCTGTTTGTCTGTTGGTAAGAGTAACTAAACGGTGTGGGAGCTGTGGGTTTTCTCTTTTATGCTATCGTTAACCTCCGTCTTGAACACACAATCCAGGAAACTGAAAACTAATTTTCTTTACAGCCAGAGGGATACATTTCATTTTTAAAAAATGAATATTTGTAGGATGTTGATAACATACATTAAATTACTTTTTTTCTTTCATGTCTACAACTATTGTATACTAAACATACAACAGACAGCGGTTGCTTTGTCCGTTCTCAATAGTTCATTATAAGAGTAAAAACATGGCTTCCGCGAGTTTTCTCACATTCATTTTTTCTCTTTTAAATTGCCTGTTATTACATGTTTGATAGCGCTGGTTTCAAAGTGGTTGGTGGCAAAAACGATCTGTTTTTGTGCACACAATGCCGAGGTAACTCTTGTTACAATAAGCAATGAACCATAAGGAAAAGCAACGGTATTATGGTTTCTTATGTAAAGCGTAGGAACTTGATATTGTGAACGTATAAATACACATTCACACGTTCACATAGACAGCTGAGTAGCGAAGAGGAAGCCTGATTCAACTTTCATCGTTAATAATAATAATAATGTCAATAATAATAATAATATTAGTATTATTATTATTAACAATAATGTCAATAATAATAATAATTTTATTCATAATAACAAAAATAATAATAATGTTATTATTAATAATATTAATAATAATGTTATTATTATTATAACGTTATTAATAATAATACAATTATTACAATAATTTACAGAATAATCAGAATTTTTTATTACAATAATTTACAGAATAAACAGAATTTTTGTTATATCATTATTATTATTATTATCAGCATTATCCTCATTATATTTACCTAATATATCACATTATTTATGTTATGTTTATTACTCAAATATATTGAACATAAATCCAGAAACAAGTTAAAATTAAAAGAACATAAAACAAAATTGTTAATAAAAACCTCCCTGTAATACAAAATAATTTGACTTTATGTTCGATATGTATTAGTTTCCCTCAAATATTTTAATGATAGGCATATATTCTAAATGTTTTATAACATATTTCGATATTAACATCTCAAATTCTCAACTGTTATAATAATATATATTTACAAATAAACGATCTGAATATATTATCTCAACCTTGCACACACACACACACACACACACACACACACACACACACACACACACACACACGCACACACACACACATTACACACACTCGACCCCTTTCCTTCCAAATAGCCAAAGATTATTTGTTGTGCCTGGGGCGTTAAACAAACACAACTACTATATAACTATTAAATAATTATATAATAGAAATTTTTTATTTTAAAAATATTTCATTGCTTAAGAAATATTGAAAATATGATAGTGGGACCCTAAATTCACTATTTACATAAATTATTGATAAACAGTGTGTGAAACTTAACCAGCAACCTTTCAAAACAACGCTAAAATTAGTAAACCATTAAAACAGATGGAGAACTAACATTAATAAGATAACTCTATTCTTACTTGGAGGACGAAAGTCATATCTGTATGAGCTAGCCATCCTGAACCGGGCTACGCATCTAAGATCAAAGACACCGCTGTACAGGTAAGTTACAGGTAAAAGTCCACTTTGACTCACTTCGTCTCAACGCGTATTGCCATCCCTTATATAACTGTTGATTGGTAGGCTCTGCCTCATTGAATTTTTTTTATATTATTATTGAATGAAACATTTCTTGGTGGTCGCTGAACTGTCGCTTGTTGATATATGATAGCCGACCTATCTTTTACATCTGATCCAAACCTTAAAGCTAAATTCGATTACCGATACTGTTATACTGTTAATGTGTTTGATGTTGCATACACCTCGTGTGTGTGTGTGTGTGTGTGTGTGTGTGTGTGTGTGTGTGTGTGTGTGTGTGTGTGTGTGTGTGTGTGTGT
>JAULBS010016039.1:0-10930 GCA_032355785.1 Symmetromphalus regularis | reverse complement strand
CCATAATACAACACTCACACATACATGTACTCACACACAGACATGTACTCACACATACATGTAGTCACACACACATGTACTCATACATACATGTCCTCACACATGCATGTACTCACACACACATGTACTCACACATACATGTACTCACATACATGTACTCACACATACATGTACTCTCTCACACACACACACACACACACACAACACATTCATAAAATAATGTAGAAGACAATTATAGGTTCAATGATATTAATTTGATGAGGTCTTCCAATTGATATGTTATCTTACAATTACAATGATCACCCTTTTGTAATTGGTCTATTTCCATGTACTATAACTAACATGGTAAATAACAAAAACTTTAATCAAAGTAATTATGCATAATATTACGCAAAAGAATATGTATACTAAATTCCTAAGATTTTGCAAAAGGAAGATCCTATTCATTGCATGATTATCATTGTTTGATGATACCCTGAGCACAAAACATTATAAATATTAGCTATTGTGGGCTATTCACTGCAAGGCAAACTGATTATAAACAAGGCAATTTACTTACAGCAGAGCTACCATGTTTCCCCTTCGTCTTGTTGATAGCCTTCTTCAACAGCAAAGACTTTTTGTAGATTCCCTGTTGGGATAAAAACAACATTAAAATAAACTAATCATACATCTTAAACATAATTAATAAATAAATATACGAGTTGCATTATATCATGATGAGCAAGTTATATTATAACCAAAGAAATATGCACCATTCACAATTCTTCAAATAATGTTTAGTAACAATGAAAATAACCCACTTCCAATACATTGTGGTTGAAAATTCAAATTTCTATTATTAAGAACATGTGAAAATTAAAGAAAAAAATAGCTACCCAGAATTAAATAAGCACTTATGTCCACTTGATAAATTAATTATAGTTAATATTAATAATATGGAAAATACTTCTGAAATCCTTAAACTTAAAGCAGATTAAAATATAAACTTGAATTTAAGTTACTGTCACAAACCTCAGCCTTTTTATATTCTGCTTGATGAAAGAGTGCATCGGCATAATATACCAAACACTGATATTTCTGTGGCAGAGATAGAATATCTGCATCCGTGTTGTTTTCACATACAGACAAAACAAGTGATGCCTGAAAGTGAAAGATAGAATTAAAACATTTATTTGGAGGTTTAATACCTTTATGAACTAATATGTTTATTTAATAATAATATTTATACATTTGTTCACTGTCTAATACATTATAAGTGTAACAGTCAGCTTATCAGTCTATCTGTTGAACAGGCCAAATGATCCTAATACTTTGAATTTGATATTTTATTATTAGTGAGTTTTTTTCTTTTTGGAAAAACAAAAATATGAACAGCTCTTTAAGCCTCTTAAGTCATAAATTGGTTATGCCAACATTTTTTAGGTAACTCATTTATAAAATATTCTGCTGACCTGATTTTGGTACGAATTAAAAATGGATTAATTACATAAAATTAAGACATTAAAAATAAAATATCACGAAAACTAGTTTACCACGAAAAAAACGTCTATTACGTTTAGTTTTAATTTAATTACAATCAATATTTAATTTAGCTTACAACTAGTTTCAAATCCCCATACAGTTCAGCTTGGTGTAGTTGTTTTATGTTCTCAAACAATGCCATTGAATCAGTTAAAGGTTACAATAGTGAGTTTTCCGTTTTCAGAATTATCTAAAAATGATACTTTCTGCAAGCCAAAGAGTGTTCTCCCTTGAATAATTGACGTTCAGTCGGTTTTATAAAAACCTTGAATACCCACGTGGGAAGCAAAATAGAAACACGGTTTATTATTACGAATTAAATTTTGTGTTTGTAAATTGTATTGTGGTGGTGTGGTGTCAAGTGAACGAGTAATCTTTTAAAATAATAATAATAAATACCTAGACAACAGAAGGGTGGCCCGGTTGAGGGTAATGTTTATAATATAAATTTGAAACTCAAACTGCTGTTCGTTCAAGCGACAGTCAAGTGACAAGTTAAGTTTGTTTTGCCTCACAAATTTTGCATGTGTATGAAAATTTCACATTTACTGATTTAGGTCTCATAAATAATTTTTATAAATTAATTTATTATTATTTATTTTATTATTTTTTTATTATTATTATTTTTTATTATTATAAATTTATTTGCACACCCTGGTTATCTGAAATTCATGTTAAGTTGTTCATGCCTATTGTCTGTTTACACTACTTGGAAATTGGATATTGAAAAATAAAAAACAAAATATATAACTTACTGCATTAATGATATTTAAAAAAAAAAGTCCTGTTTTTGTCTTGATTGCTATGTGCATTAGTTCTGTATTGTTTGAGCAGCAGCCAAAAGTATATTTTTCGAATTTCGTAGTGAAGAATAATTTTCCACCATCTTTCATTTTTTGTAGACATCTGACATATCCATATCAAAATGGGGGTGTTAAGTAATTATTTGTGTAATGTATTTGTATGGTACGAGGTTATTATTTTATAAATATATTTATCATAATTTAGTATTAATGCCATAATTATTTTCAAACATTTATTTATTAAAGCAAAATTAGTGAATGAGAAACGAATGTTGTCTGGAAATTACCGAGATGTTCTGAATGCTAAAATGAATAGTTACCCTACTTTGTAAGGATCTCATCTTCCAACTTTTATTATCATTGAGAAATATTTCAGATTTTTCTATACAAGTGAATGGGTAATAATAATATTTTAAATTATTATTTAACAAAGTAATGAAAACAACTGGAACGTAGGACTTTTTTGCTATTTCCAAAACTCTAGTCTTTTTCGCCTAGGTTCACGCAAACTAAAGCAATCGACAAATATCCATGTTCCAAGTAGCATAAACAGGCTATAACGTATAAGCTTTATTTCACAAAATACGGTGATCTAGTAATAATATATCTATTAGTGACGTAGCTCCTAACCTGTCTCATCTATGTAGATAATTAAGTAGTTGATCCCTAGATCTATAGATATTATTTCAAACCCTGCATGGTTGTTTTGTCTAGATAATATCCTGATTAATTCTTGTTTTCTAGTAGATAAGATCTCCAGATGTTTCTACCAGAAGGTAGCATCATGCCGGCGCTCACTGCCCTTGGTGTTGGTGTTGTCGTAGGGTGGATCTTGAAGTCGGGACGAAACTCGGCTAGAATGTTAGGAATGGCTAGTAGTAATAAGAACAAAGAAAGCACCTCAATTGTGAGTAATAATCCAAGTCTTCTTCATTGTCTGGCTGGTTGACAGTTTTGTTAATTAGCATTATGATGCATTAATTGATGTAACTTTGTAACCAATAGAAGTCACCAGTTTCTAGTGTTTTTAATTTATATCAAATTATTATTTTTATTTTAAGGTTCATTTACATTGCAGATCTATTGGTCCATCTGTTTATAAACCTACTGCAGACCACTTGCGTTTGTTAGTACAGTCTCATTTATTTAGTAAAATACAATATAAAGATACATGTATTCAGCCATTTGAAAAATGGAAATACCATATCTGATTGGAGATAGCTTCATGTTATCCATTGTACATGTATACAGGGCCCACAGAGTGGATTTGAAAGTGGTGGAGGTGAATCTTCAGCCACTTTTATTTTGTCTCAACCCAAAAATATTTTTTAGCCATTTTTTTAATTATTTGTCCCCTAAAGGGGGGGGGGGACTGGCCCTCCTACGGTTCATGGTATATGCCCTGAGTGAAAGCCACAGCCACAAGATCCAGACTGCACACATAGATCCATTGTGGATGACCCTAAGTAAAATAGTGTTTTTAAAACAATTTCAAGAGTGCACATATCGGTACTCACCACTTCCAGTATAGATAAGCTTTTACTCAATCACTTATCATTTGGTACAGCCTTAAGTGTAAACCTATATGTATCATTGATCATACATTTTCATACAATCCCAAATACTGAACATTAACTAACACACAGACTACTGGGTGTTAAAACTAAATTATCTGATGTTAGCATATATATCAAGGTGACATACCAAGCAATAAATAATTTATGTTTGTGTTCCTGTTTCAGATGTCAGACACTGGAGAATACAAGATGGTCATCGTTGTGAGGAATGATCTCAAAATGGGAAAAGGCAAAGCTGCAGCACAGGTGTGAAATTTATCCTGTACATATATACAATTGGTACATATATATATGATTGGTATACATGTACTCAAGTGTAGAGCTTAGGCTAAAGTATTGTTATGTTCATAGAAATGATCAACAGTTAATCAAATATAGATTAAATGTTTGTGGATCAGTAAAGGTTAAGTATCTTGATTAATATTTCAGTGTGCATTTGCTGCTGTTAATAGTTTTATGTATATTTCAGTGTGCCGTTGTTAATAGTTTAATATTTCAGTGTGGATTTGTTGCTGTTATTAGTGTTAATAGTTTTATGTATATTTCAGTGTGCAGTGGCTGCTGTTAAGTTTTATGTTTTTGTTTTTCAGTGTGCGCATGCTGCTGTATCAGCTGTTGATAACCTGTGTAAGACAGACAAACAACTGTTGTATCAGTGGAAGTTGTGTGGACAACCCAAGGTTGTAGTTAAAGTTGAAGATGAAGCCAGTTTGTAAGTTTGGGTGTTTCTTTTCTTAAAGGAATTAAGAAAATGTCCATGGCAAAATAAATGCTGTGAAGAAAGTGTCCAGAACAATTTTAGCATAAAGTATATTTTATTTTTAATAATAAAAAAAGGCACATTCAAAAAAATAAATTTTCACGGGGAAAAAAGTTCCACAGAGAAAGTAAAACTCTAAGGCAGATTCCCAAGGCAATTTCAGTTGTTAATGTGTGTGAAAGTTTATTATACAAATGTGTAGATGTAACATGCTGTCAAAGATCATAACATGTAATGCTATCATTCTGTAATTAAAAATTGATTATATGGTTTTAATAACATATCATATTTTAGTAATAAAATACACAAATACAAAAACACACTTTAAGAAACTAATTGTTTTCTCCTTTCAATAGTTCGTGTAAAAAATATTTGTTTTTAGGTCTTCTACCATGACTCAAACCAAAGATGGCGGTAATAGTCATTTATGAATTTGATGGCTTCACTCTAAATGTGTACATTATGCGTATATTGATGTAATCATTATCCCAGTAAAATTAGATATCATTCATTTAAAAAGACATGGAATAACCTATTGTACATGTTTCTGTGTTAAAATATGTCATCATAATTCAAAATGTGTTATTTTGCAGTAGTTGTTGTTTTTTAAATAAACTTATGAGTACTCTTGATTGCAAAATCATATCAGTTTTTTAATTTTGTGGTTGTTTTTGTGTTTTACTCAAATATCTTAAATTACTGGATATCTTATAACTTTAACATGATTTAAGCCAGATATAAATAAGTAAAAGTCAGAACAGAAATTTTTTGCTAATTTTACAAGTGTAAGACCTTTTCAGACATAATATATACGTTTGTTTACATATGATGGTATTTTCCATCATGAAAAAGGGATGAGAAATTCTCAGTTAAATGTACATACTTATAATACCTTAGTTATATATATTTTTTTTGCTGAATTGAATCTTGCATTTTATTTATCTGGTTAATACAGGATACAAATAAGAAAAATAATTAAAATTTTTCTTCCTCAGTCAAGACTGGTAACAACATAAAACAACTAGAATAAAAACAAGACAAATATATTTTAATTAAAGTATAAAAAATATATAACAAATTTCAACAAGAAAATATCACATTTTTGTTCATAAATACAATAAATTTAAGAACATTTGATAATTTTATTTATTCTATTAAATTAAATCACATTCAGGTCCAGCAAGTTAAACAGACTAAGACATTAATTAAGTCCAACTCCTGTGTAATGATGAAGTTTTTGTGATGATAAATTCACAATCTAAATCCAGATTTTAAAAATATTAACAAACAATTCCAGTAATTCAAGATTTTGTTTCTCACAATAATGTCAAATTTTTTTTAGATTTCATAACACTGAAATTTGCTCATACCCGTTTTACTCCATTTATAGATGTATAAATGTGAATGTTTTTAAAATCTATTTTCTGTCAGACTTTCTACTGCTGAAAAAGCCACAGCTCTAGGTTTAACAACAAGCATAATCCGTGATGCCGGGCGAACACAGATAGCACCAGGTTCTAAAACAGTCCTTAGTGTTGGGCCAGGTATGTGCAGAAAAATTTAATCTACATATGAAGAGCTTATTTGCAAACAGGTTTACAGACCACATCAAACTCAATTTTGGCAAAAAGGGATCTAAGCCTTTTTGCAGTTGAGCTCTTCATACATAGCCAAAATAAAGCACCGATCAGTCATGTCATACATTTTAATATTTTCATCACAAGATTCATGTACCATCTCCCAGTTTTAATATTATCCATTAAAAAGTTACTTCATTTTATTTTAAAAATAATACAGTTCATTATCATTCTGTCTGTTCCAGTTTTTTATATCTGGTTTGTAATGGTATGTGGATAACTCACTACAGTATTTTACTGGATGGGGTTTGTTGAATCAGGTTATTGATACTATGGCATTTATAATGGAATGTTTAGAATATTAATATATTTTCTGACTGGTGTAATATTAGAGATAACAGGCTTGAGAATAAGAAACAAGTTGGGTAACGCTTAAAAATCTGTTAAGAGTAAACCATACACCTGGTAACCTTTTTTTAGTTTTAGATAATCTGTGTCTTGGTTTACCATGACTGTTTATAGCAGATCATTGCCAGTTTTTCTTTCACCTATCCGAAACAGACATATCCTCCAAGTAACCTGACTGTTCACATATTCCCAGGCCTGAGACAAAAGGCTAAAAATGAATATTTAAATTCTGAATGTCTGAAAACTGTTTTTTTGTGTTGCAGGTTTAGCATCCTTGGTTGATCAAGTGACGGGACATTTAAAACTCTTTTAAATCAACATGATTTTGTACATAAATAGATTTAATAAATATTTGTATATATTTTTGATATATATAGAGAACACAATCTTGCAACACTTCTTAATCTGAGTTAATGTCTATAGCCAGAGATAATTCTATCAGTTATTGTTTTACAAATTTAAATATATTTTTAATATTGCATAATGTTTATGTAAAAAAACTGACCCAAACTCTGGGAACTTGACATTGGAGCTAAAACTTATCTTGTAACTTAAAGATCAGTTAATTAATTTCCACATCAGTTCATTTTAAGAATTTGTTTATTCGATCAAATAACCTAAATGTGATATGATAAATTGATGTATTTCCATGTCTGTTAAGTTACGACCACATCTAATTTTCTTGAATAAGAAAATAATTTGATTATGTTTGATACAAACACAATTTTGTTATAAAATCAAAACCACACTTTTCCAACAATCTTTATCCCTTTTTCTTTGGCTAATGAAGCCAACTTCTCTCGACTGTCGGGTGATATGCGCACATCATACATGTCTATATGCTGCAGTGATGAGGATTTCTGAATAAATTCAATAACGGCTGTGTCCGATATTCCCTTGATATTGCTGATGTTGAGGTGTTTCAGCTTGGGACAGTTTTTTGTTAGGGATCGCAGTGTCCTATCTGTCAAGTGCTGACAGTGACCCAGGTTCAGAGATTCCAAACTCTGCATTTTCTACAAGGGAAAGAACAAGTATTAAACACAGAGAAAAATAATGGCAAAACTGCATTGCTCATGCAAATCTTCATTTTACATAACCCATTTTCTTCTTCATTTACAAGGAGTCTTAATTTTAGTTGCAATACAAGCTGTCGTTTCCTTTGTTGTAAGCCTTTTTCCTTTAGACAGTTAAATTTATCAGCTGAATAATTGTCATTGTTAATTTATATCTTACTGAAATGGGTTTTCTAAAATGTTTTCCGTCAACTATTTATTGGTTATGCAAATTTTCAATTCAGTCAGCCTATAATGGGTGGGTTATTTATTATTTATTGCATGCATTTAGATTGATTTGTCCATCAGTGCAAATATATTTCAAAGACTGAACTTGTTTTATGCATTTATTCTTCACAGATATTTAAAACAATTTCACTTGGGGATCAAATTAGAAATTATAAAACAGTTTGAAAGGGAGGTCAAAAGGAAGTTAAGATCTAATTACAATGGGGGAGTGGGGTAAATTGAAATTATATGTCTAGTGGATTCTGGGTACCTCAGACCCTCCTTAATAGATTCAGTTACGATTGTAGTTGAAAAGAAACTATCTGCTCATATCATTTTGTGTGTGTGTTAAAAATATATACAGTTACTGAATCTGCAATAGTTGGTTGCTTCGCTATTGATTTCCTAAAAATTTAAGTCATGTGATCATTAAGCTCTAAATTAAAATATGCATATTAAAAAGAAAAACTGAGGAAAAAATGAACTTTGATTGTAGCCAAATGGATAAGAAATGTGTTTAACATGTTAAGAATACACTTTCCTGAAACTGAAAAACATTTTGTAAGAATAAATATCAAAAAATATTTAGATATATATATATATATATAGGGTTTCACGTTCAAGGCGTGCAATTGCGCCCGTTGATTTCGACCAAGGAGCGTGAATAATCGCGCTCCAAAAATACCATAGAGTTTGGTAATTCTCGTTTTTTGCGAAAATATCTAAATATAATTAGAATCGATCACATAACAAATTTTCATCGTTTTAAATAAATCGACCCAAAATATGTAATAAATCTTCAAATCGCATAATTGTCGGAGAATTGGAGCAAAAAAATATATTTAAAAAACATCCGGTTCTCTCCATTAAATCGACTGGTGGTCGTCTCTGTGGTAAAATTAATTAGGCATAACACGTACAGATATTAGTGTAGTCAGGAATAGACTATTTTTGTTTCTAAAATGCAGATGAAAAATCCCTTTATATAATAAACTGTGCTATTTGGAGACAAGTAATTATGTTTTCGGAGAAAATAGGGGATTTCGTTTCAGATATGTTTTTCCACAATTCCGTATCACAGGAAATCAGTGCCTCTAGTATACCAAATATGAATACTGTACATGCCACAACTACCTCCCCAACAATGATGACATGAACAAACACCCTCACAGAAATTATGATTTAGAACTGATACACATTGCTAATTATTTTCCGTTCCAACCAGTAGACACAACTGGTTCATCAAAGGCCATGGTGTGTGCTATCCTGTCTGTAGGATGGTGCATATAAAAGACCCCTTGCTGATTATTGGAAAAAATAGCCTATATGGCGGCTGCAAATTTTCTTTTGATAAATGTGTCATATGATTGACGTCCAATAGCTGAAGATAGGATAAAAATCAATGTGCTCTGGAGGTGTCATTAAATAAAATAAACTTTACTTTTCTTTTACCACATAACTGGTATCCAATAGCTGATGATTAATAAATCATTGTTGTTTAGTGTCGTTAAACAAAACAAACACAAACAAAAGCAAACATGCCACAGTTACGTAATGTTTCATATCCAATAGCCAATGATTAATAAATCAATATACTCTAGTGATGTCATTAAACAAAACAAACACAAATGTAACATGCTATTAATGTATGCCCTGCCAGTCCTATGTATAGTATGTTTACGCTACTTGGAACATGGATTTTTGTTGATTACTTTTGTTCGCGTAAACCTAGGCAAAAAAGAACTAGAGTTTTGGAAATAGCAAAAAAGTTCTATGTTCCAGTTTTTATCATTACTTTGTTAAATAATAATTTAAAATATTACCCATTCATTCGTATACATGTAGGAAAAACAAAAAAATTGTTTACAGCGAATATAAGGATGGAATATGAGTTCATTACAAAGTGAGGTAACTACCCATTGTAACATTCCGAACATCTCGGTCATTTCCGGTAATATTCATATGTCGTTCATCGTTTTTGCTTTAACAAACAAATATTTACAAATATGACACTGATATTAAATTATGATAAATATATTTATAAAATAACATCTTAATACCCCCATTTTTATATGGATTTTGTCGGACATCTGCAGAAAATAAAACATGGCGGTCTAAGTAATGTCGGCTCGAAATGCTACAATTATACTTTTGACTTCCATTTAAACAGTATAGAACCAATGGACACACCAAACTAGACAAAAAATAGGAGATTATTTTTTATTTCAAAAAATATCATCATTAATGAGGTTAGTCATATATTTTGTTTTTTATTCGTCAAAATCAATGTTCCAAGTAACGTAAACAGACTATAAGCATTTTGTACAATGAAATATTGAACTGAATTGTACATTTCCTGAATCACAGGTGACCACTAATTGACTAATAATTAGCAAGAAAGAAAAGAAACATAATTACTGATAACACCATATGATGTGAATATCAGCTATAACAAACAGATGTACATTTCTTGATATCAAACACTTAATGACAACTACAGGTGACTACTAAGTGACTATAATAATTAGAAAGAAAGAAAAGCAACATCATTAACAATAACACCATATGATGGGAATATCAGCTATATAGAACAGTGTAATAGACATACAAACAGGTGTACATTTCTAGATATCAAACACTTACTGACAACTACAGGTGACTACCAAGTGACTATAATAATTAGAAAGAAAGAAAAGAAACATCATTAACAATAACACCACATGATGGGAATATCAGCTATATAAGACAGCGTAATATACATACAAACATGTACATTTCTAGATATCGAACATTTACTGACAACTATAGGTGACTACTAAGTGACTATAATAATTAGAAAGAAAGAAAAGAAACATCATTAACAATAACACCATACGATGGGAATATCAGCTATATAAAACAGTGTAATATACATACAAACATGTACATTTCTAGATATCAAACACTTACTGACAACTACAGGTGACTACCAAGTGACTATAATAATTAGAAAGAAAGA
>JAULBS010016028.1:0-10930 GCA_032355785.1 Symmetromphalus regularis | reverse complement strand
GTACCTTGCAAGAAATAACTATGGCAATTTGCCAGCTTTAGTGGTACCGACCAACCTATCTGGCTCATGCACTAATTAATTTTGTTTTCAGATTTGTCGGTCTCTTGTCTGGCGTGTTCTCATTTAATAGGTTTCGTCCTTTGTCGACTGCTCCCACATTTGTTGTTGTGCAGTAATTAAGTTTTCTGTGTGTGTGTGTGTGTGTGTGTGTGTGTGTGCACGCACGCGTGCATGTTTTTGTGTCTTTTACATCAAGGGATGTTTTACATGCACTTTCAACTGGACAGGACAGCACAATGAGTCCAATAAATGGTTTAGTTCTACAACCAAAGCATCCTCATAACGTTAGGGGTCACTCCATTTGGACCCCTGACTAATATAGCTCATAAAAACCTGGGGCGAGAAAACATTTTGATTGGAAACGTCGTCTCATGGGACGACTGGAAGCATCCAATCACAATTCGACCTTCACCTTATCGATGTAAATAATGGATCACGGTAGAGGTAAAAATGAATAAAATGAATGGAAGTATAGGCTATTAGCAGTTATCAATTTGGAAGTACGTCACTTTCAAAGGTAATACCAAATAACAAATAAAAGGTAATGCAAAATAATGTCAGTTGCCTTCTTTATAAGGAATTGTTACCAAAAGAAGTACAGGCGCTTTATATTCAATGATAGTTCACAGTGAAAAAGCAACTTCACGAAGTGTTGGGGAATTTTCCACAAGAATATGAGTTGCCGATCTAGCTTATAAAACGAGCGATCTGATTGGATACTATTTTTAAGTATATCATCAAAAATGTTTTCGTACAGATGGCGCGGTAATCAATCCAGGTTTTTATGAGCTATATTGGTCAGTGGTCCAAACGGACACCGAGTGACGTTGTGAGGATGCAACCAAAGCAGCATGGCTGCATCCTGGACGAAATTGCTAGCTGCCCACAGACTAGAGTGACCTCCCCAAGATTTACTACAATACTGAAATGTATGAGAGAATGTATATTGCATTTTTCTTCATTGGTAAACTGCTTTATATTCTGAAATGATACGGTGGTACTGATAGGGAATTGGGTGCAGTTTGTGTATATGTGCATTTTGTCAGAATTGGATGCTGCCTATGACAGCCCCTGACAGTCAAATGACATTTGTGTAAAATGCAATGAAATGGGTGTGACTTGGCTTTTTACCCCACCTGTGTTGGTTTACATCAAGATTGTAAACAAACGACCTGGGCAAGAGATGTTGTCCTTTTGAAAGTACATTCCCCACTGGCAAAGTTTCTTGTGTAATGTCAATGGCCTAGCGAGTTTAATACACGTACTCTGGCCATTGGGCCTATATAAGAGAACATAACAAAATTAATTGTGGTCAGAAGCAAACTAGATTAGTTTTTGCGCTTGATGTTAAACCTAATGAGAACATTTGGTACTGGCGAAATTGTTACGTAGTGATCGCATATCGCAAAACCACGTATATGACCAATGTCTAGTGTTTTTGTGGTCGTTAGGTGCTTTGGAGAGCATGCTTTCATTTGAATAGCTGTTTATTTTGATCAGCCAAATGCAGTAAATTCACCGAATTTTAAAACGGGTGGGGCAGTAGTATGATGGCAATTCCTTTGATTCTTTAACGTGGTTATTTAAATCGCAAAATTAAGGAGGCCCCTCCCTAGATCCGCCACTGCACATTTCATAGTTTTACTTTATCTTTCAAAACAGTTTTTTTTTTTTTACAAGAGCTGCGATGATATCCTTGTTTTAAAAGCAAGGCAGGTAATCCAAAGATGTTGGAATGGGAGGTGGGGGTGGCGCTGTAAATAATTCCCATAAATATGTTCCTTATTCATCGTTCAATTATACTCCAGCAAATTCTGATGTTCAG
Source organism: Symmetromphalus regularis (assembly GCA_032355785.1). Classification (NCBI taxonomy): domain Eukaryota; kingdom Metazoa; phylum Mollusca; class Gastropoda; order Neomphalida; family Neomphalidae; genus Symmetromphalus; species Symmetromphalus regularis. The sequence continues at coordinate 9,045 of JAULBS010016028.1, read as the reverse complement.
AAATGGTACAGCCCACCCCACCCCACATGAATTTCATTCCAACGTCCCTGTAATCTACGGACAAGTAGAAAATTAGAAGAATAAAAACAGATTAACATTTCATAAAACATATCAAACTTTATTATTTTCATCTGAGCTTTAACATATATGACAACATAGATACATTACGAATAGGTGTACACAAGACAAAACGACTGTCACATGATACGAATTTCCAATGTATACTTTCCTAATGGCATGGATGCAATAAAAATATGAAAATATTCATCCCACCATTTGTGGAATAATTACCGTTGTCCAAAGGTCACAGATAAATATAAGGTCACGGTTAACTTGAGTAGAAAATTGATTATTGAGTTTCCTCAAGAACAATTGCGTTGAGAGATGGGATGATTTAAAGACAGGAAAGCTTTTGATGAGAATCGTGTTTTCTTGTTTGTCGAGTGGGTTAGAAATCTGCATAGGGATTCAATCGTCTTCCTCATCAGATTCTAGAAGGAAAAAAAAGGAAAAATATTTACATCTTTAGTTGTAAAGTTTGTTTTATTTAATGACGCCTCTAGATCACATTGATTTGTATCTTATCAGCTATTGGACGTCGCTTTACCTGTAAAAGCATTTTAGCAACGTCAGGGCTCTTGTGTCCTCTCCCACAGATACGAGTGGACACCGAACCCCTGACGTTGTGTGGATGTTGTAAAAGAAGAAAATAAACTGCTGCTTCAGTACCAAAAGGGTGCAAGTTGGGGTAGCAGTTAATGGAGAAAAATGCCAAAACTGTTTCTCATTTAAATACAATTTTTATGTGGAATATCTTTTGATTTCAAGATACACGTGGGATAGCTTCAGAAACCTACATACACCCTTTGTACACCAGTTCAGTTAGGGGCATTCAGTGATATCAGTAAATGCCAAACCCAGACGTACTCCCTTTTGGTTCTGAACCAGCGACATATCAACGGATGGAGGCAGTATAAGCTTGCATACAAATAGTAAAACCCTAAAGAAAATAATCACACAATTTTATCAAGGCTTGTGAATGATTTGACTGATAACCGTCATCTTCTAGTACATAACACTTATCTAACATTAAAGGCTTATTCCCACAGAATTTAAGGGGCTTTGTGCTCTAAATATTAATTACTAATGAAATTTAAATGCCATCTGTGATACTAGATCTCGCTTTTATAATCACACAAGATATTTTACCTGAACCATGATATAGGGAATTCCATGTAGAGTTTATGGTTTATGATTTATTTGTCCGTGAGCATAATTCATTATTACTTTTAAAATATTGATAATAAGCGAGATTGGGTGCTTATGCAAGTAGTTGAATGAAGTATTTTTATGGACAAATCAAATATTTATATTTAAAATGAATTCTATGTTTGGAAATTAATTAGGTCAATGGTCCGTATGCGTTTAAGCAGAAAGTAGTCGTTTTATTGTATCATTAAAACAAATAAATACAACAAAGAAATACATCAGTCTGCTTCAGGATTCAAGCAAAGATGTTCTACGTCATTATAATATAACTTTATGATGACTGTGCTATTAGGACAGCTGCCCTAATGGAGATATAGATATAGACCTAAACTAATTTATCCAACTAATTTTTACTAAATAAATGTTCAGTACATGTATAAAAATACTACATTAATTAAAATAATCTTTTGTTTTGTTTTCAATTAACAGTTTACAAATTGCTCCATTTCAGACTGCTCTGAACACCAAGCAACTAAAACTGAAGCAGGATAAAGCTGTCAAATGGTTGAGCCACAATGCTGCCTACAATACACTGCGTCAAATTCTTGTTCCAGTATAAGTCAGTCTTGATCAAGAGGCTAGTGAAAGTAATGGTCAGCAATTTGAAATATATTTTTTTTCATCAAAACAGCCAGTCAGATGGTAGTTAGTCATGGTTGATTTAGTATTATCACTTGATATGAGACATTCACCCGTACCGAAATACCTCGACTAAGTAGTCGGAAGATTAAAAGGCAGGCAGAGAATTGGTGTCCATTTCTTCTTCTTTTTTTTGAACAGATAAGACAGAAATTAAAGATTTTTACAGATTTTTATTGACAAACCTGAAATTCAAAGACATTCTAGACATTGAAAAATTATTTTCAAAATGCATAAGAACCCTAGATTTGTTTGGTGTTACCCTTGTCCAATGCTGGTAGAAATACTTTAACTGATTTAAATAACAAACAAATATTCAATTGTGTACAAACATTTATACATTGCTTTGATCAGAATATAATATATTTAAATGCCTATATTGATTTTTAATGACTTCGAGTCTGATGATTGAGTGGTGCATCTACAAGTGACGTACCACCTATATATATATAAATTTATTTTGGGGGGTATATTTAGGTCATTCTTTCTTCAATCTTATTATTTTAGTTGTTTTTCTTTTGTCTATTTATTGAAAATAATATATATAGTTATCCAATAACATGGTCATTGTAATTATAAAACTTGTAAATAAGCATGTTTGATGTAATGCAGAGCTGCCAATTAACAACACTGATGCAACCCCTGAAATTGCCTGCAGCAACAAGTTCTTGTGTTTGTTTAGTTATAAAGCTGATGGCTCCATCAAACAACCCTAGATAAATTTGTTGTTAAGCCACTGAAGACGTTGTACATGACAATATGGACATTTATATGTGTATTATAAAGCTAAAAATTGTGTAGATCTATATTCATATTTATTTCTAGAGACAGCATGACGACCAAGAGTGCTTCACACATCTCAAGGAATTGGCAAAGGGGAAAGACTCTCACTGAAAGTTTGAAGTATGCTCTACAGAACAGTTCACTATGACATCATAGTTAAGGTGGGCACAGCAAGCAAACTGATAGAAGCCCACAAACTGGTATTTTGTTTACAGTATTTGATGTCATGCTGACAGGGCCGATGTCAGAGCAAAACAACATCAAAATGCTGTGAATCGATCCAGTTCTAGTAACTCTAGTAACGAGTCATTGTACGACAGTGAGTTCAGGGATCCCCAGCCCTGACACATCTGCAGACAAAAAAAAGAAAGACAAACAAAAATTAACATCTTCAAAGAGATCCAGTTCTGGTAACTCTGGGAAAAGTGAAGCCAGCTCCATTAGTGGACACAAGGAGAATAGTACTGATATGTCAGCTGCATCAGTGGAGACATGGAGAATAGTATTGATGTCAGCTGCATTAGTGGAGACAAGGAGAATAGTATTGATGTGTCAACTGCATTAGTGGAGACAAGGAGAATAGTAATGATATGTCAGCTTCATTAGTGGAGACAAGGAGAATAGTATTTATATGTCAGCTACTATGGCTCAGGATGATACTCTGCAACTGCAATGAATTGTCTTATAAAATATGTATTTTGAAACAGATTTTCAGAGTTTTCTATTTTTGCCTGTTTTGAAACCTTTTGGAAGGTCTAGCTTCCATGTTTTTCAAGATTTATCCATGAACTTTGCAGAGAATAAGTGCAAGAGACATTGCTGTGCATTCATACATGTATTATAAACCTAAAAATTGCATAGATATTCATATTTATTTCTAGAGAAAGTATGGCGACTAAGAGTGTTTCAGATGTCTCAAGGAATTGGCAAAGGGGAAAGACTCTCACTGAAATTTTGAAGTATGCTTTAAGGAACACAGTTCAGTCATATCATATTTGAGAAGGCACAGAAGGAAACGGATAGAAGCACACAAAACCTAAGAAAAAAGCTCTTAATCTTGTTTGTGAAAGTAAGTTTGTTTTATTTAACGCCTCTAGAGCATATGTATTTTTATCATCATCGGCTATTGGACGTCAATATCTTGCTTGTGATAATGATGACAAAGTTCTGAAATCAGGTAGAGTTATAGAACTTTGTCAGGAGTACCTGGTTATGGTCATAAAATCAGACCAACTGAAAGCAAACGAGGAGACGGTTTTTGAATCTATTCTGACCTGGAGTGAGAAAGCGTTTATCAAACAGGGAAGAGAGATAACTACAGAAAATAAACACACTTTCTAGGAGAAGCCACAATGTACGTGCGATCTCAAATACTCTCTGAAATGGAGAATGGAGCTACATTCATTAATGATGCCAAAGACACAGTGAAAATGCTTTTGTAAAGTACCATGCTTCTACTGCCATCAAGAAAGAAGCGGCATTCATTAATGATGCCAAAGATTTGTTCGATCACTGCATCAGAAGCACAATGAACAAGCTGGATTGATATTTGCCTGGGACTATAAAACTTTTAAAAATATTTTAATTTTTTTTATTTTTTTATGTGTGAAACAGGGAAGGGAGATAACTGCAACTGTGGGTAAAGCAGCAAAAGATTGAAGAGCAGAACCTTGGTTCCAGTCATAAAATCAGACAAACTAAAAGCAAACGCGGAGACCGTGTTTGAATCGATTCTGGCCTGGAGCGAGAAAGAGTACGAAACAGGGAAGAGAGATAACTCCAGAAAATAGACACTTTTCTAGGAGAAGCCGCAACGTACGAACGATATCCAATACTCTCTCTGAAATGGAAAATGGAGCTGCATTCATTAATGTCAAATATTTGTTCAATCACTGCATCGGGAGGACACTGAACAAGCTGCCATCACTGGTATTCATCAGTGAAGACAGACACCATGACTTGATGCACATCACATGTTTACAGAGGTGGCCATCGAGCATCTTCGGAACACTCGTGACATTAGAGTTGAAAACATCGTGCTAGCCAATATAGAATTAAGGGCCCATTCACAGATATTTCCTGTCCCATGGAAGATTTTGGTTGCACATTTAATGTAATTTCTTGGAATCAAAGTAAAGTTTGTTTTATTTAATGACGCCTCTAGAGCACATTGATTTTTAATCTTATCATTGGCTATTGGACGTCAATCATTCTGACATATGTATTTAGAGGAAACCCGCTGCCGCCACATTGGCTACTCTTTCCTATAAGCAGCAAGGGGTCTTTTATATGCGCCATCCCACAGACAGGATAGCCCAAACTGCATATGGGTCCACTGAGAAGGATCGACCCGACGACTGACCGGTTCACCATGCTGCTACCGCCATCAAGAATACCGGATCATAAAAGATTATGCTAATATAACAATATGTTAATATTGTAACAATATTAATGTCTATTTGATGGATAACTCCAGAAAACAGACTGCAATTGTTGGTAAAGCAGCAAAAGATTGAAGAGCAGAACCTTGGTTGCAGTCATAAAATCAGACAAACTGAAAGCAACCGAGGAGACCTGTGTTTGAAGCTATTCTGGCCTGGAGCGAGAAAGAGTGCGAAACAGGGAAGAGAGATAACTCCAGAAAATAGACACTTTTCTAGGAGAAACCACAATGTAGGTACGATATCCAATACTCTCTCTGAAATGGAGAATGAAACTGCATAACAAAACAAAATATGATATATGACGAATTAGAGCTGAAGAAAAAACCTCTTAACTGGTTTGTGATAATGATGAGAGTTCTAAAATCAGCTGTAGTTATAGAACTGACCCCACAGCCATATTCCCAAGATGACCCCACATCCACATATTCTCAAGATGACCCCACAGCCATATTCCCAAGGTGACCCCACAGCCATATTCCCAAGATGACCACACAGCCACATATTCCCAAGATGACCCCACAGCCACATATTCCCAAGATGACCCCACAGCCACATATTCCCAAGATGACCCCACTGACGATCCTTCCCAGGACAACCCTGTCAGAATCTGGGTGTCAGATAAGAGGATAAAGGTGCAATGTTTTTGTTTTTTTTGTTACTTATAAATAAATATTTATTATTTATAATTAGATCAAGATTGTGTTTAGTTATAAAACTGATGACTCTAGCAAAGAATGCTAGCTGTTCAGTGGATACATTGTTGAATAAAATTAATCAATGTTACCAATTTTATTACATCAGGATAAAAGGAGGCAACATCATTAAATTATCTATATCAAAAAAGTACGAATTGGTACACTAGAAGATCAGTGTATTTCTTTTTTAAATGCTTCGATGACATCAGAAAATGTTTGTTTTGTTATGGAGCAAGCACACATATTATGCTCCATAACAAATTAAAATATGATATATGATGAATTAGAGCTGAATAAAAAAGCTCTTAACCTAGTTTGTGATAATGATGACAAAGTTCTAAAATCAGCTGTAGTTATAGAACTTTGTCAGGAGTGTCTGGTTATGGTCATAAAATCAGACCAACTGAAAGTAAACGAGGAGACGGTGTTTGAAGCTATTCTGGCCTGAAGCGAGAAAGGTACACATACACTTTACAGTGTAAATAGCATACAGCTGTAATTTTTCTGTGCTGAATGCAGTTAAAGTGTTGGCAACTGCCAAAAATTATATGTTACGGCATGGTAGAGGTATAACCTCGCCTGCTGCAGATCCTGAACAAGATGACCTCACTGCCAGTGCTTCCCAAGATGACTCCATCGACGATCCTTCCCAGGACAGCCTGTCAGAATCTGGGTCGGATAAGAGGATAAAGGATCAATGCTAATATATTTTTAATTATAAATAAATATTTATTATATCAAAGTAGTACGATGTTGGTACACTAGAAGATCAGTGTATTTCTTATTTAAATGCTTTGATGACATCAGAAAATGTTTGTTTTGTTATGGAGCAAGCACACATATTATGCTCCATAAATTAAAATATGATATATGATGAATTAGAGCTGAAGAAAACAGCTCTTAGTCTTGTTTTGAATAATGGTGATGAACCTCTGAAATCATAAGTTATGGATCTTTGTCAGAGTGTCAGGTTATGGTCATAAAATCAGACCAACTGAAAGTAAACTAGGAGACCGTGTTTGAAGATATTCTGGCCTGGTGCGAGAGAAAGAGTGTGAAACAGGGAAGAGAGATAACTCCAGAAAATAGACACACTTTTCTAGGATAAACCACAATGTACGTGCGATATCCAATACTCTCTGAAATGGAGAATGAAGCTGCATTCAGTAATGATACCAAAGACATAAGAAAGTTCCACCAGACTACGAATGTGATGTTGTAAAGCACCATGATGCCATGGTCATCAAGACTGGAGCGGCGTTCATTAATGATGACATAGATTTGTTCCATCACTACATCGGAAGCAGACTGAACAAGCAGGGATCAGGATGTTGATACACATTTACAGATCATTCTTTTGGATCGGCAGTGACGACATCAGATAAAACAAGGGCTGTTCAAACTCAGAAAGGTACATGTACACTTTACACTGTGAAATCTGTGGAACAGCATACAGTTTTGACACGACAGCTGTACTTTTTCTGTGCTGAATGCAGTTAAAATGTTGGCGACTGCCAAAAATTAGATGTTAAGGCATAACCTTGCCTGCTGCAGACCCTGGCCAAGATGACCTCACTGCCAGTCCTTCCCAGGACAGCCTGTCAGAATCTGGGTGCCGGATAAGAGGATAAAGGATCAATGTTTGTTTTTTTCTTCTTATAAATATGTATTATATCAAAGAAGTAAGATGTTGGTACACTAGAAGATCAGTGTATTTCTTATTTAAATTCTTTGATGACATCAGAAAATGTATGTTTTTTTATGGAGCAAGCACATATGTGTGCTTGCTCCATTACAAATTAAAATATGATATATGATGAATTAGAGCTGAAGAAAAAAGCTCTTAGTCTTGTTTTGAATAATGGTGACGAACCTCTGAAATCAGAAGTTATAGAACTTTGTCAGGAGTGCCTGGTTATGGTCATAAAATCGGACCAACTGAAAGCAAACGAGGAGACCGTGTTTGAAGCTATTCTGGCCTGAAGCGAGAAAGAGTGTGCAAAACAGGGAAGAGAGATAACTCCAGAAAATAGACACACTTTTCTAGGAGAAGCCAAAATGTACATGCGATATCCAATACCCTCTCTGAAATGGAGAATGAAGCTGCATTCAGTAATGATGCCAAAGACACAGGAAAGTTCCATCAGACTACGAAAGTGATGTTGTAAAGCACCATGATGCCATGGCCATCAAGACTGGAGCGGCGTTCATTAATGATAACAGATTTGTTCCATCACTGCATCAGAAGCAGACTGAACAAGCAGGGATCAGGATGTTGATACACATTTACAGATCATTCTTTTGGATCAGCAGTCACGACATCAGATAAAACAAGGGTTGTTCAAACTCAGAAAGGTACATGTACACTTTACACTGTGAAATGTGTGGAACAGAATACAGTTTTGACACAACAGCTGTCATTTTTCTGTGCTGAATGCAGTTAAAAGTGTTGTTGGCTGCCAAAAATTAGATGTTGAGGCATGGTACAGGCAGAAGCTCAAGCCTGCTGCAGATTCTTCTCAATATGACCCCCACAGCCACATATCACCAAGATAACCCCACCGCCCCATATTCCCAAGATAACCCCACCGCCCCATATTCCAAAGATAACCCCACCGCCCCATATTCTCAAGGTGACCCCACCGCCACATATTCCCAAGATAACCCCACAGCCACATATTAAAAAAGGTGACTCCACCGCCACATATTCCCAAGGTGACCCCACAGCCACATATTCCCAAGGTGACCCCACATATTCCCAAGGTGATCCCACAGCCACATATTCCCAAGATGACCCCACAGCCACATATTCCCAAGGTGATCCCACATCCACATATTCCCAAGATGACCCTACTGCCACATATTCCCAAGATGACCTCACAGCCACATATTCCCAAGATGACCTCACAGCCACATATTCCCAAGGTGACCCCACAGCCACATATTCCCAAGGTGACCCCACAGCCACATATTCCCACGGTGACCCCACAGCCACATATTCCCAAGGTGACCCCACAGCCACATATTCCCAAGATGACCACACAGCCACATATTCCCAAGATGACCCCACAGCCATATTCCCAAGGTGACCCCACAGCCACATATTCCCAAGATGACCACACAGCCACATATTACCAAGGTGACCCCACAGCCATATTCCCAAGGTGACACCACAGCCACATATTCACAAGATGACCCCACAGCCATATTCCCAA
>JAULBS010016017.1:0-10931 GCA_032355785.1 Symmetromphalus regularis | reverse complement strand
AGGACATTGGACCCGGGGGAGACGGGTCCGAACCAAATTGGATGTGGACCCGTATAAAAAATACTTCACCTCACCTTCACCTGCGTCCTGGACAGACAACACAGAACGCTGTGATGTGTTCCCAGGACAGCGTGCTTGAACCTTAATTAAATATAAGCACAAAAATAAGTATAACCAACCAACCAACCAACCATGAGGCCCTATGATTCGAGACTGTTAGGTACTAAGATCAAATCTCAACTGAGTGCAACACAAGGCTCACTGAAGAATACAAACCACTTCAACCGACCAGTCATTCCACAAGTTGTTTTATCCTCTGTGGGAAAGTGTACATACAACATAAAACCCTGCTATATCGTATGACGAAAACGGGTTTTCTCTCTCTTACTAACATCTGCCTTGAAGAGACAGAACAGCCTGCTTGAACCTTAACTTGATATAAGCATCAAAATAAACCCAACCTCAAGGCTATCACAATCCAGAGACTGAAGAAGAGTGGTCTTTAGCATCTTATGACTGAATCTGTCCCAACTTGGAGCGTCCCTAAATCTGAGACTTCCCTAAATCTGAGACTTCCCTAAATCTGAGACTTCCCTAAATCTGAGACTTCCCTAAACCTGAGGCTTAATCTTAAATTATGGGCATTGCCTTGAGGTAGTCTTGAGCATCCGAAAACTGGTAAAAAGAACCCTTGCTGCTAATCAGAAACAATAGCCTATAAAATATGGCAATAGTGGGTTTCTTCTGTAAACTAAGTGTCACAAATAACATAGGTTTCACATTAACAAAATTAATGTTAAACAATACTTTTTCTCAAAATCGGTACGTCTCCAATATAAAAAAAAGAACAGACATTAGGAAAATAGTTTGCGGGCTTTTTTAGTTTAAGCCTTAAATGCATACATTTACAGTAAAAGTTCACAACTGGTTCATTAAAAGCCGTGGTATGTGCTGCCCTGTCTATAGGAAAGTACATATAAAAGACCCCTTTCTACTTATCGGCAAGAGTAGCCGCCTATGTGGCGGCTGCGGGTTTCGTCTAAATAAATATGTCAGTATGACCAATTGATTGACGTCCAATAGCCGATAAGATAAAAACCAATGTGATCTAGAGGCGTCGTTAAATAAAACAAACTTTACTTTTACAGTAACAGATTTAGACGACTACACATAGCTTTTGAAAGAAAAATATGTAATTAACGCTGAGATTTATCAGAATTGTCATCCTATCATATGAAAAGCAATTTTAGTTATCTCAGTAATTGTGATGGCATTATATGCTGACATTTAAAGCTGTAACTAAGTATAATGCTAAAAACATCATTTCCTTTCCCAAGGAGTGATATAAAATAGAGACGCTCATGGGCATTAGAAATAATCGTCACAAATTAAGTGATGTTTTACTTATGTAATCTATATTTAATAAAGCAATAAAATTACTTTTGAAGTATCATTAGTTCTATTTATGTAATACGTATTTAATAAATGCAACATCGTCGCTTTTGAAGTGGCATTAGTGTGTATAACAAAGTCATACATGTAGGTTTATTGCTTTATTAAATATGGATTACACATATATGACTAATATCACTTCACAGGAAAAGGTTGCTGGAAATTGTCGCCCGAACACATATAAAATGCAGGCTATATTTAAACTAATATTCCTGAAGCCATTCTTTGATGGCAACTGGAGCTATGCTAAAAAAACATTTGCTTTTCCCATTAAATTTCGGGCAGAATAAAAACTAAACAAAAAACCTGAAGACATCGTGATTGAATTTTCTTTATCGTCAGCGGTCTTAACAATTTTAGTTTTCAACACGAAATACGGTAAAATTGAATTAGTTTTAATATTTTTACATGCATCTACCATTCTGTAAATGTAAAAAATCATGTATTCTCGGGATATTTAGCACATAGCTGACTATGTATTAGGAAAGAAAGGAGGTATGTTTTTTTAATTTGTTTTTAGAAATATCCGTCACATTCATTAATTAGACTGAACGTAGTATATAAGATATTACATACTACTGCCTTTGATATACCAAATGTTGATCAGTATCTGGAACAGAATATACATGTACAGCGTTACGTATTATATAATATTGAAGCTATTATCTTAGTAATATATTCCAATGTATTATGTCGTATTAAATTTGTTGTCTTAGTATTATATTCCAATGTATTATCATATGTAGTATTAAATTTATTATCTTAGTACTATATTAATGTATTATGTAGTACTGAATTTCTTATCTTAGTACTATATTCCAATGTATTATGTAGTACTGAATTTCTTATCTTAGTACTATATTTCAATGTATTATCATATGTAGTATTAAATTTATTATCTTAGTACTATATTCAATGTATTATGTAGTACCGAATTTCTTATCTTAGTACTATATTCCAATGTATTATGTAGTACTGAATTTGTTATCTTAGTACTATATTCAATGTATTATGTAATATTGAATGTGTTATCTTAGTACGATATTATATGTATTAAACTTATCTTAGTACTATACTCAATATATTATGTAGTAATGAATTTGTTATCTTAGTACTACACTCAATATATTATGTAGTACTGAATTTGTTATCTTAGTACTATATTCCAATATATTATTATATGTAGTATTAAATTTGTTATCTTAGTATTATACTCAATATATTCAGGAGTATTGAATTTCTTATCTTAGTACTATATTCCAATGACGAACCGTTATAACTAATGATGCATCAAGTCATGACTGGCGACAATTAAAAGTTTTCCGACCTCTCTCGCTATTGGATTTTTTATTACTTAATTCCATATCCTACTTGAGCAACATCTTGGTTAGTCATGCGTCAAATCGTGACTCTCTGCAGTTAAATGTTTAAAAACCACCACACTTGATGTTATAACGTTGATGAAAGAACGTTTATGGCTAAATTATGAAGAGTTCATTCAATTACGCAGTAAAAGAACATACTCCCTTAAGTGGCGTTATTGGAAAGATTAAGTGATAACCTCCAGTAGCGGATCCAGAGGGGGAGGGGAATCCAGAAGGTCCGTACCTACACTTTTCTAGCATTTGTTTTTAGACATATATATTTTCCGAGTGGAAGGACGTAAAAATTAGCAATTTTCTCTCAGTCCAATTCACCCATCACATTTGGACACCCTTTTTCAGAAATCCTGCATCTGCGTCCGACTTCTGCGATACAACTTTTTGTAAAGGACCATGTCGTTCCAGTGCAAGCCCCCCAAACATTTTGTGATTTAAATAACATCTTTTATATCATTTTATTATTATTATTAATTATTTTATTTAACGTTAAAGAATCTGAGGGATCGGCATCATATTATTGGCCCCCTAAATGGATTTTCTGGATCCGCCACTGCGTTCTCTTTTGTATGCAGTGTTACGGAAAGGCCAATTCTTACAAAATAAATAAAATAATTAACATAAATAGTATGAAATAATTAAAATATGAACCATATCAACATACTCTACTTTCATTTTACTTCTGAATATTATCTAATTATTATTTAGATAAATATATTAATTAATTCAATTATTTCATTTGGTTCATCACATACATTATTAAACAACCAAACTACTGAGAATGCTGGAGCAGTTTACAGCCGACATTTTAAATAATAATAATAATATCCATTTAGAGATATATCATTTCCTAAGACTAAATTATTATATATTTTTAATTTTATATTTTAAATATCATTGGTTCCAACGTGGGCGATGGGAACATATAGAAAAAAAAATAGAAAAGGAGACGAAAATAGATTTTAATTTTTACAATTTCATTTCAGTCGAAATGCGCATCAACGGATCCATATAATCCGTAAAGTAAACTAAAGTTTGTTTTATTTAACGACACCTCTAGCGCACATTGATTTTTATCTTATCATCAGCTACTGGACGTCAATCATATGGTCATTCTGGCATATTTATTTCAGAAGAAATCCGCTGCTGCCGCATAGGATACTCTTTCCGATAAGCAGCAAGGGGTCTTTTATATGCATCGTATCACCGACGGGACAGCACATACCACGGCCTTTGATGAACCAGTGGTGGACCAATGATTGGAGCGAAAAACAGCCCAAACTGCAAATCGGTCCACTGAGAAGGATCGATCCGACGACAGACCACTTCATAGGCAGACACGCTACCGTTTGTGCTACATCCCACTCCGATCCATATAATCCGAGCACGAACCTGCGTGGACTTATCTTGCAAAGCTGATTTCAGAAATTTAGCACTACGTTACGAGCATAGCGATGTCATGTGCTGAATCAATGCCATCCAGGGATTTCTAAGAAAGAAGTTTAAAACTCTTTTTTTTTTAACAATTGATATATACTGAACAGCAAAAGAAATGCAAATGTTTAATCAAATTAGACGAAAAATTCATAAAACCGTATAACTCATGCTGCGCACGCTTTACACTTCGTTTACAATTGATATATACTGAACAGCAAAAAAAAAACGCAAATGTTGGTTCAGATCCAGTTTAATCAAAGTAGACGAAAAATTCATAAAACTTATGCTGCGCGCACTTTACACTTTGCTGCACATGCCTCTAGTAAGCAAAACAACCAATGTCTAAATATGCTTAACTTTCATTCAATCAAACATTGCAAGTTAAATTTGCGTTTCTTTTGCTGTTCAGTATACTCTCATTACAAATATGAGTAATACCAGTGGCTGATATAGGCGGCGGCCCCAAAGGCCTGACGTATCTCCTAAATTTTGCGATTTAAATAACATTATTATTAAAAAAAAAATCCTATAGACAATGTTGGTGGCCTTCGACATCATATTATTGGCCCCCACTCCTAAATGAATTTTCTGCAATCGCTACTGAATGTACTGTGTATTATGTTGTTTTATTATTATTTATAATTTACAAATGTATTCTGCACCTACAGAGATTTGAACATAACATTCTAAACACTAAAGTGTCCCCACTTCGCATTCATAATGATAATATCACTTACGTTAAATGAGTATTAATTTATTATCCCAGGGTAACTGGAACGTGGATACGGGCTGGTGTGAGTAGTTGAAATTTCACATTACGAGTTCTCTAGCGCTGATACAATTTAATCCAACCACTGAAATTGCCCGCGGTAAAAGGCAATGCCTTGGAGATTGCCGCGGGTTTTTTAATTTTCTGCGGCACTTTATTTGCTGCAGACTCTTTTTTTCAAGGTGTATTTTTTTCCTTAGCAAACTGAGTTGGAAATGTGTGAACGCTAAAATTGCCGAGGAAAATGCCGTGGACACTATTTCTCAACAGCATTTATTTTGCCATGGACATTTTCTTAATTGCAGGGGTTATTAATACCATAAATACATCAATCCCATTAAATCGGTTTTTGCTTCAAAGATGAATGTTTCTCAGTTCATTAACCCGTCCCCCATATCTTGCTAGAATATACAGACAACATTAATACATTATCCAAGTTATCAATTCATTAAAAAAAATAGATAATTCTACTTGATACTGACATAAAATAACTAATTTAGATTTATATTTCAAGAAAAAAGTCTAAGGTTTGTTCACATTAATACGAAAAAAAGGTAAAATAAAAAAAAACAATTCTCCTCCTGTCTGAAGCTGATTGATTAGCGTCCATTAGAAATAGATATTATACAAATATGAGATATTTTAAAATAAAAATATACATTTGACATATCCATCCTTTATCACATAATAGCATGTCTGATACTAATAGTTTAATCAGTATATTTTTGAATCCATTAAACATGTAAACAAGTCTGTATGATGGATAAGTATGGTTTTTATATCATTTTAAAGCATAAAGTTCCATTTTAGTTTTTTTTAACGACACCACTAGAGCACAGTGATCTATGAATCATCGGCTATTAGATGTCAAACATTTAGAAATTATGACTGGTACTCAAGTGTGAGCCAGCCTCAACGGGTTTTGAACCACGGTCTTCAGCTTGAGAGACCAGCATCCTACCACTGTACAAACGAGCTCATTTAAAGGATCTAGTTAAATGATGCCAGGAATCTTCTTGAATAAGATGTTCTTTTGGAATAAGATGTTCTGAAATAAGATGCTTATTAACTTCAATGCAGCGGTTCTAAATATCGTACATAGGCGCAGCAAGAGAATCGGATAGACACCACCCCCTCTCCTACACCATAATTTTTAAGTTTCCCACGTTATCATTTAAGCAGGCACGGAGACGAAAAAGCTATAATTTTGGATCCACCTTCAATACTAAAAATCTTTCCGAAATGTCTGGATCCGTCTCTGCCGTACAGAGTCTGGAAGTGCAACTAAGATAACTGTCCATACACTGAATTAATTATGCTTTATTAAAGTCAGAATGTTTGCACAACATATTTATCATTTCAAACACGGTATGTTTAAGAGAGTATACCACAAAATATACTGCTCAACATGTATTAAGTACGATGAAGGACATACTTAGCGGGTAGACAAGGAGACAAATGTCCCCATGTCATGTGCCATTTAAAAAAAAAATGTTTTAAGTTACGATCTTGGACTTATTACCCTCCCTCCTGTCTGTGGGACGGTGCATATAAAAGACCCCTTGCTGATTATCTGAAAGATAAGCTTATGTGGCGGCAGCGGCTTTTCTCTAAATAAATATGTCTGAATGACCACATGATTGACGTCCTGTAGCCGATGATAAGTTAAAAATGAATGTGTTCTAGAGGCGTCGTTAAATAAAACAAATTTTACTTTATTTTTAAATAAAATAAATTTTTCTTTTATTACCCTCCCCCTTTACAATATAGGTTTTCGACCTACTGCCTTCTCACCAGTAAAAAAGGTTAGGTATCGTTAATGTCTAGCATACATGACGTGAATAATTTACAAATGGTGGGCTGCAGCAGTGAAGTGCCTCTCATGGCGACACGTGGGGCACAAGGATGATTCTGTGTGTGATGCACAATTTTCATGAATATAATTTTCACTCATGGTGATTTACGTAATTAGTCAAATTGCTTACTGACATGATGTGTGCATAATATAATAACCAAACAATCCACTTACATTTCCATTAATGAAAGCCAAGTGTTGGACAATATTTGTTTATATTTCGTATGATCTAAATGCGACATCAGTGATAGATGGAAAACATACTCTACTGTCGTGTTTGTAATGAAATAGAGAAGTGGCTCATTTCCACATAGTCACAAGTACATATGTACTCAAAACACAAAACCAGTGTTATTAATGAATGCTATAATGAGGATGTAAATAGGCAAACACTCGTACACTATTTTGCACTCTTACCTTTATTAATGGTTTTTTTACAGGCGTTATTACAAATTAACTAATGCATAAGAATAGCACTTATTTTAGTTATCTATACTGAAACATAATGAAAACACAATTTATTTGTTCTTCATATTAAGTGACGCGTTTTCAAAATACACATCATACAATCATATATACTGAAACTCTTTGAAAACGCAATTTTATTTTACTTCATGCTGAGTGATGCGTTTTCAAAATACAAATCATGCAGTTGTATATACTGAAACACTTTGAAAACGCATCAACCAATATGATTTAAAGAAAAATGTTTGTTTTCAAAGTTTCACTATATTTTGTGGTAAAAGTCCAGAAGCGAATCCCCAAAACAAACACGCATACACACAAACGCAGCCGCTCACGCATGCATGCACGCGCAAACACATACACACACCAACCCCGTACGAAACATCCCACAACCCCCCGCCCCAGAAAAATACCAAAAAATCCCACCCTCACACGTTTTTTTGTTGTTGTGAAAACACCTGTCCTAAACAGCATCCGACCACAATTTTTGCATGCGAAGAAACCTGAACTATCATTCAAATAGCCCATTCTAGGTTACGTAAGTTACAAAACAGACTCATATTTTCTGACACAGTAATGTTATCTTAAAAATACTTGATTGATACAGTGATTCTCTTCAAAGTAAAGTAGAAAACAGTGGTTAATTTTAAACAGTGTCTTAGAGATTTAGGTTTTATTACATGTTATATTTTCGTAGAATTGCAACCCCTGAAATTGTCCGCGGCCTTCGGCAATGCCGTGGAGATTGCCACGGAATTTTGCATTGTGCTGCATAATAAAAAAATTCGAGGTATATTTTTTTTCTGATTAACATTAAGTTTTCTTTACGCTAAGATTGCCGTGGGAAATGCCGTGGACCCTATTTCTCCACAGCATTTATTTTTGCCGTGGACATTTTCTTAATTTCAGGAGTTGGAACTGACTGAATAGCAATGTGTTGTGAAGAGTATATCTAATTAAAGTAAAAGACGTCACTTGAGACGGAAAACTTTTAAATCCGGGGAAATCCTGTCAACAAAGGCATTTGATAATTGCTATTTGGATTGGCTCTTGACACGACCAATTTGCTCTATAATAAGCGAAAATATGGCTTCAAGTGTCAATATCCATATTGACCACAAGCAACTAGATATGACCATATCGATTAATGAAACAGGTTATCTGGACAGCGGTCAGTGAAATCAGAGAGCACGCTAGCATTAGGCACCATCCCAGCCTGGCACGTGTCAGTCATCACTGCGCGGTTCGTGTATGCCTCATCACACCCTGATCAACTCACGTGACTGCACATCATCCCTTACACTCGACAAAATATAGTCTGCCCAGCTATACCCATAGCATTCCTGTATGAATATATCCCGCATTCTCTCTTTAATATTAAAGATATCATTATTTGCATTATTAATATTCCATATATCATTTAGTTTAGTTCCTGTCAAATATTTACTAGGCAACTATCTCCATATTGTTCCATGTCCACATACGGAGCCCGTAATATATAATTGTTAGTGTTATGTAGTTTAATCCATTACTTAAAGATCCTTAATTTTCTAACTATCTGCACTGCAAAACGCCTAAGTTCACTGTAGATAAAGTCATTACATTTTCTTTTGCAGACTTTTTACAGAAATTTATATGCAAGTTTTCTATATCTTTAGCTTTATGAAAATCCCATATTTCAGAACCATAACTCAACTATTTGTGAACATTTGTGAACACTGATTTATTTAACAACCCCAGCACAAAAGAAAACATTGTCTATTGGGGGTCACATCTCATGAGACGACCACCACGATATTAACGAAAACTTCAAAGGATACCGCCAGTTACCTTTATGCGACTTGCATAAAGAGATTTCATGTAATACTCTTTTATTTTCTTCTGTTTAAGTGTATGTTATTATGTTGTATTATTATATTGTATGTATGTATGAAGTTTAAAGCAGTAAAATATTTGAATATTGAAAATATTACCGTCATGCTACGACACCAACTGAGACCTCAAACTTTGTAACCACTTTTGCAGGATGCGTTCTCTGCTTTAAACATGCAGATAAACGGAAAGGATTGTTTGTTTAACGACACCCCATCACATTATTAATTCAGCGGCTATTAGGTGTCAGACATATAGATTTATTGTGTTTAGAGGAAACCCGCCATCCCTACTCATGCCACTCTTTCCGATTAACAGCAAGGAATCTTTTATATGAGCTTTCTCGCAGACAGGATAGCACATACCACCCTTTTAATAAACATGTTGTGGACAAATGGTCTGTGTAAGTCGTGTACACCTACTCACCGAGCCTTGCGGAGCACTCACTCTGGGTTCGAGCTAGTATCGAGATTATAAATCCCTTGTCACAACTAAGATTTGATCTCAGTACCTACCAACCGTGAGTCCATCTTCACCACAGCGCCTCCTTGGCCGTCATTACAAATGAAAACAAGTGGTTATATTCGCGTTCTACGGTTTTTTTTAACTGTGAAATTCTTTTACTTTCTTCTCAACCATGTATGACAAAACCAGTTATGTTCAGTATACCTATTCTATTTAACGTTATCAACTCCTTCTGATCACTTCATTGATTTCGTTTAGATTTTTGAAGATAAAACAATTATCAGGTGACCGCAACATTTCCAAATTATCTATACGCACCTTTCAAGTCTCAACACCATTTGTTTTTCAACCCAGATCAAACGGTAACAGGACTCAAATGACCTAATTGCACTCCAGATAGTCAGTGGACCCATTTGCAGTTTGGGCTATTTTCCGTTTCAACCAATAGTCCACAACTGGTTCATCAAAGCCCGTGGGAAAGTATGTGGGGAAAGTCTGTATAAAAGACCCCTTGCTGCTCATCGGAAAGTTACCTATGTGGTAGCAGCGTGTTTCCTCTAAAAGAAATGTCAGAAGGACCATATGTTTGACGTCCAATAGCCAATGATAAGATAAAAATCAATGTGCTCTAGAGGAATCGTTAAATAAAACAAAATTTACTTTAGAATGCCAATCACCTAACCGCACTCTAGATAGAGGAATTGTATGTGACCTAGATAATGCAACAGTTCAGATGGTAAAAACAGAAGAAAGGCGCGTAATGAGAATAAAGCAAACCTGAAATAACTATTATAAACGGTTAAATAATATAAAAAAATACTCCAGAAGCTTTAAAATATATCTCGGTAACTGCTAGCATTTAATGGTATTTACTGACTCTATTGACTAGTCCCGGCTGGTACTTAATAACTGACATGGATTAGCATTGATTCGTATTGATTGATAGTGTCAGTTTGTCATATTGACGCGTCAGCTTTTAATAGTAGTCACTCTAGGGAAAACATTTACTAGTAGTGTATTTCATGGTCAGTTTTATTTCCAGATTAACACCAAAAAGTCTGTTTTATAGGTTAAACAATGAGAGGTCAATGAGGTAATGAGAAAAAAAAATCCTAATGAAAAAATAATTAAAAGCAATCAGTGGTTGGTGGTTGTAATTATTTTCGTTCTTATATCCAATTAAGGTTCAAGCACGCTGTCCAGGGCACACAACTCAGGTTCCTGTGCTGTCTGTCCA
>JAULBS010016006.1:0-10932 GCA_032355785.1 Symmetromphalus regularis | reverse complement strand
ATATATATATTTTATTTCATTTTTATTTTTATATATTTTTTTATTTGTAGAAAAGCAATTATCCACCCTTTTGGATACTGTAACAGTGGCCTCCCATGGACTGAAAACTTTGATCAAAATATATATTTAACTTGTGGATTTCAAAAAAGAATAAGAGTAAAATCCATGTTAAAACATCTACTCTGGAAATACCCTTTGACCAGAAACAAATAATTTAATGGGAGGGGTGGGGGCTTTATGATTAGCTTAAACCTTAAAAGAAAACTAATTTAATGTATTTGAAAGGGGCTTTTATGGTTTAATTTAGTTTATTGTAGGCAATAAAGTGCAACAGTTTTAGAAACAAAAATATAAGTTTATTTTTGAGAATAGAATTAATTTTTTTAATTGTTTTGTTTAATAACACCACTAGAGCACATTGATTTATTAATCATCGGCTATTGAATGTCAAAGATTTGGTTATTTTAACATGTAGTCAAGTGTGAGCCAGCTTCCAACAGTTCTTTTTTTTAACCACTGTCATTGAGAATATAAATTAAATTATATTAGGAAATTTTACTCAAGACAAGACGAACCTTGAGGATAGATCGGTGTATGAACATTGCCAATAGTAGAACGAGGTCGGCAGAGGCGTAATTGTTTCTCTTCTCGATTCCGATAATTCTGGGTGGCCAGAATGGGCTCTCATGGATGCTTTCATCATTCCAGGGGAAGAAACTGAACTGGAACAAATACTTCGTGACCACAATCGCCTGCAATAAACCAATATAAATAGTTAGACAAATTCTTATTCATGAAACACAAAATAAACCTTATCCAAATGAATCACTCTTATTTGTATAAAAAAATAACTTCATTAATTATATAATGTCTCCAATTACCTCCCTACCTACATAATTTCCTACCTACCTAATTTGCTACCTACCTACCCACCCACCAGCCAACCAACCATTTAAAGACATTTCGTGCCGGAGTTTATCTGGGGGTTTCCAAATTTAAAATTATCTCCGGTTTATTATTTTTTAAAATATTTAGATCGACCATCTAAATTTAAATATTCCTCGTCTTCTAAATTTGTATCAATAAAGGAACCCCCCCTTTAACCACTAAAGCAGTTATAATAACCACCAAGTTACCCCCTCCTTCTTTTCTCCCTTTTACCTTTTCTCCCTGGACCCAGTGCCCTTGTTTAATGACACTGGGCCTGAGACGAGCTTGCCCAAACCAAACTGGACGTGGTCACGTCATAAAACTACTTCAGTTCAAGTTCTTCAGGTATAAAGTACTGTGGAATGACTCATGCAATTTATTGCAGTATTTGATAAGGAATTAAATGTACATTTGTATAACTTTCTTGACTGCATTAAAACATTTTTATCCTCAAACTGAATTTTTTTCACCAACCATGTATATACTATCACTATATTTCTAGAATGTTTTTGAATGTCATGCCCTACCTCAACATAAGTAATAACAGTTATCCAGAATGTTTTCGAAGGTCGTGGCAAGGACAACATGCCCCACAAGAAGACCATGAGTGGGAGAGGCAAGGCGAGCAGACTGCAGTACATCATCTGGTTGAGGATCATGAGGAAGTAACAGAGGAGTTCAGAGCGTGACACCAGCATATAGTACGTGGCAACCAGCAGACGGTATACACGGGGGTGACTCTTCTCAAATTCCTGCTCCTCTTCTTCACGCTCCAACTCATCTAACCTGCAAGCAGAGAATATAATCAGGGCTTTAAATTCACTACTACAGACATGGGAGTAAATCTTGGAAGGGATGGGGTGAACATGCTCCCCCACTTTTTGGATGTAGGTGACACCTATATAATTATCCTCCCATCATTTTTTGTCTCAATAAATTGAAATTAAACTGCCTAAATAATCTTTACCAGTATTTCTCTTTATTGTATCAATGTAACACTTAACCATATCATCTTAGCGCAAATATGCCGAAGCACACAGGGAGTCTATAATGGCATCAATCCTGGTGGGATAAATCCTCCCCACCTTTTGGACATGGGCATGGTCCAGCCCCCAACATTTTGGACAGGGGGGAATGTTCCATGCCTCCACTTACAGGAAGCGATTTGCCCTTGACTTCAAACAATATAATAAGGGCTTTAAATTCATTACTACAGATATTATTATCAGGGCTTTAAATTCATTACTACAGATATTATTATCAGGGCTTTAAACTTATTATTAAATGGTGACAAGCAAATAATATTATCAAGGCTTTAAATCCATTACATGGCAACCAACAGACAATATTATCAGAGAATATAAAATATCTCTTGCGGCTAATGGAAGAAGGTAGCAATTTCAAGTGATGACTTGTGAGAAGTATCAAAAGTCTGACATTCAACAGCCAATGATTAATAAATCAATGTACTCCAGTGGTGTCATTAAAACAAAATACAAATACAATGAAAACACAAATGTTCAGAAAACACTGAAGATATTCGCTTACGTGAAAGTACTGCCCACTTGAGATGGTGCTTTGGCTTCCTTCGGTGTCACAGTCACTTCCATAAGATCTGTATCACTCCTGTCAAATATAATAATTATTATATTAATAAGTTATACTCAACCAAAAAAGAAAGTATGTATGATGAAATATTTCTATTTCATGAGGCTGTGACAGTAATGGTCCACTGGCACAAACACATGTGTAACTTGTGATATTACTGCACACACACACACCTCCAAAATGGTGTGGTTATCTAATTCCAGAATTTCTGCCATGAATGACATCTGGTTTATGAAATAAATGACTATTGATTACATTCATACTTTCCTTTTTGTTTGAGTGTAGCAATACAATGATAAATAATACAAATAATATAAAATTATATATTATTATACAAATATTACAAATAATACGATCCTCATCCCTAACAACAAATTATGTATAGTCCTATCCTACACTGGTACATACTCATTCTTTAGTCTAACATCGTTATTCTGTCTGTGATATCTTATTTTAGTTTCTTTTAAACATTAACAGCACCATATTAACAATTTGTCATTTGATTTAAAATCTAAGGTGCTGGGAGAATAAGTGTGTCTAAATAATATTTGTAAGGAGGTGTAAAAATATGCATGTGGATGATGGGGGCATTTAAAAAAAAAAAAATGAAATGGACAGATTTTATCACAATACAGACCAGTTTTAGAGTGTTTTTAATTTAATCAGTGATCATTTGTGTGAAATTTCATGTCCTGCGATGTAATTATTATTTAATGTTTGCTAATTTAAAAATAATGATTATGATTAAAATTGTATTTTTTCCCAAGACAAAGTTCAATGAAATATAGGCTGAAACATAAATATCTGTGCTCATGAATCACTGTAAAAACAATGGTGATACCAGGTGTTCATAAAAAGTGAGCTTGTCCTGCCCCACCAATGACAATATCATAGCCACTTTGGGTTATTTTCCATTCCAACCAGTGGTCCACAACTGGTTTATCAAAGACCTGTGATATGTGCTGTCCTGTCTGTCAGACAGTTCATATAAAAGACCCCCTGCTGTTTTTCTAAGTGGCAGCAGCAGGTTTCCTCTAAATAAATATGTCACAATGACAATATGATTGACGTCCAATAGCAGGTGATAAGCTTTAGAAGCGTCGTTAAATAAAACAAACTATATTTTTTTTACTATCATAACCACAGTGCTTAGCTCTTTGGTGGTAAAGGTTCAGAAAGTGAATAAATATTTTTAAATTTTAACTTACGCTCCTGCATCTGCCTTCTCTTCATCTGACGATACTTGTTCTTGTGGCTTGGCAACAACATTCTGTTTCTCAAGCTGTATCTTCTCCTTTTCTCGTTTCTTTTCTTTTTCTAGTTGCTGGGCAACAATGCGGTAGTTTCTCGAGATTCGATTAAACAGTCGGATGAACCAGTCTATGATGCTTGCAAGAAACGTGCCAATAAATTTCAAAATTCTCTTCACTTTATTCTCAGCTGAAAAACCCAAACAAAACAAAAATGTTAAAGACTTTAATATGAATATTAGTATGTTACAAAATACTGTAAATTATGAAATTTCAGGTTGCTGAGGTCCAACCAAGCATTCCTGGTTGCAAGCTGTGACCTGGGTTCTCCACGGAATCGGAGTTGTTCAAGGTGTCCATCATAAAGGTATGAGCAATGACCCTCCATTACAGTGTGGACATCGGCTGCACCAATGTGTGCTCACATAATACATGTATAGTCATCTAATAGGCTGCAAGATGGATGCCTTGAAGCAGGATATCTGGGCAGTGGAGGTAGGACATTATGGAGCCATCTTCAGAACTTCATCTTTATTGCGTAAATTATGAAATTAATGCACAATAGATATTATATTTATTATAAAAAATGTTACCACTGCACAGATGAAACAATTAATGGATGCATTTTATTTTTAACCACAATATTAGGGGTGCAATTCTTTCTGAGTGAAATACATACCATGATCATGGTTCCGTGTATTGCGATATATCTACCAAACGAGTATCCATCTAATTCTTATAAAACCGATGACTATTACAGTAAGTTATAAAGATAAAAGTTAAACTTAATTAAAACATATAAATCAACTGTATCTATATATTTTCTTTTTTCATCACAAATTGGTTCAGGTCTGCCTGCCTGAGATATGTTTAGTAATTAGTATGATAGTATCAAAATATGAATTTTATCACATCTTGGTAATTAACCAAACTGTATCGCAGTATGTATTGCAATATAGGTTTGCTGTATCACAATAAAGTTTGGCTGTATCGCTGCACCCCTACACAATATAATAGTTTTATAAATGGAAAACATATCAATAAAAACATGCATTTTATTGTGCCCATATCATCAAACATTAATTTCATCTGTGGGAGTCCCAAAAGCCAATATTTATTTTTGGGCAGAAAAGATGAGGCGGGGGGGTGTCATTAAACACACTGTTTATTTAGCTTTACAGTTCACGTGGAATTTATACAATTACAGAGGCAGCACAGTGTAAAAAATAGTGATACAGCTCAAGATTGCCAAAGACAACCAAGCCGAGCCACAGAAGAATGTGAACAAGCTCTGTTAATTGCTTTAACCATAACTTACTGCGTGGTAGTGGTTTATAATTTGCTTGGGGAAGGGTGGGGAAGTTCATTGATCAGCGACTGACTAACATCTACATCTAGATTCTTTTTTTAAGTAGAAAAAAGTTGTACGGCCATGGCCGTACAGTCTGTGCCGCCCCTGAATTATGAAATCAATAAGATAAAAATATAATCATACCTGGAAGTTCTTCTTCACCCTGTTCACCAGATGGTGATGTGCTAGTTCCAGGTTTTGGACTACCAGGTGCAGTTCCATCAGCCTGCAAACATCATGACATTAATACAGCTAAATCAACAGGGATTCCCAGTTTATGTTCCAATTTGACAAATCAATGTCATTAAGCAAATTTAAAAAAAAAAAAAAAAAATCAACTAAAACTCACTAAACATCACGCATTTACAAGAATGACTCCTAGCTTAAAACAAAATAATAAGTTTCTATCAACCAGACCATTCTTAGAAAAAAAAGACTGATATTAATCTTTTTTATGCAGAATTTTAATACATTTTCTACTTTTGTTTGTTTGGTTTTTCCAATATTTAAAATCTGCTGTTTGTAAAAAATAAAATACTTACCTAATATTTTTTACCATTTCATGAAATGCTACATTTTTATGGCTTTAGCATAATTATATTTATGACTAATTTTCTAAGCAATTTCTCAATAACATTGTGCTGTTTTGTAGCCAGTCAGTAAGTTTCTTACTTCAATTACCCATTCCAACAAGTGGTCCACAACTGGTTCTTCAAAGGTTGTGGTATGTGCTGTTCTGTCCTTGGGACAGTGCATATAAAAGACCCTTTGCTGCTTATCAGAAAGGGTAGCAGCGGGTTTCCTCTAAATAAATATGTCAGAATGACCATATGGATGACGTCCAATAGCCGATGATAAGATTAAAATGAATGAGCTCTAGAGAGGTCGTTAAATAAAACAAACTTTACTTACTGAGGTTGCCGAACTGATTATTAATATCGTAAAGTATAAAAAAGATTTAACATACCTCTTTTTCTATACTCTCAGTACTCTTGGCTTTCTCAACAGCCGCGTCTGTACCTGAATCAACTGCAGTAGATATAATCTGAAACAAATACATTTTGATAATTTATAATCAACCCACGGGTTCTAAGAAAACTGTTAGTTGAGGCGCTGACTCTATTGAATGCAGCTAGGAACTCACGAAGCCAAAATCTATCTAACAGTTTTTATCATCAACTGTGATCTTAGCCTTTGTTATTTAATAAATCATCTCTTGCTTTCTATTATCAAGTCAATTTTAAACATTCATTTCATTATTGTGCTTGTTATGAATCATTTAGTTTTTTTCTTCTCCTGACGATATTACTGAAGAAACATAAACAATTATTTTATTTATTTTTTAAGTTGTTATGGCAACATACCTTTAAATGTACCAAGCTAAAAAGTTTTTTATTTTCATTTGTCTGTACAAATATATAAAAGGTCCTTTGCTGCTAATCAGAAGGAGTAGCTTATGTAACAATAACAGGTTTCCTCTGAAGACCATGAGTCACAAATAATGTATGCTTGACATCTAATAGCTGCTGAATAAACAATGTGCTGGGCTGTCATCAAACAATCCTTTTCTTTTCTAACAGCACAACCTGTACAGACTACATTGTGCCATGGGCGTAAATCCAGAATTGGTACAGATCCTCCTCACTTTTTGGACAGGGGGGAAGCCTATATAATTATCCCTCCACCCCCACCCCCCCAAACCCCACCCTCAGTTGTCATTTTGAACTGATTAGCAATGAAAATCATTGATTAAAACCAATTTTGATCGATAGTTTTTTCACCCTGGACCCAACAGGGGGCCTAAGGCGGCCCCCTAGATCCCTGGACTGATCAGTTATTTTCACAATTAAATCTGCTACTCCAAAACAAAATGAAAACTCTCATCTCACCCACCTCCAACTTTTTGCTTCAATAAATTGAAATTAAAATGTACCAAAGTACACAGGGAGTCTATAATGGCATAAATTCTGGGAGGATGTGGGAACACATGCCCCCACTTTTGGATGGGGATGCCCCATCCCCCTACGTTTTGAATAAGTGAGATGTTCCATTCCCGCACCCCACCCCCCACACTTTCAGGAAATGATTTTCGCCCTTGCATATTGTGTCACCTGCAATGGTCCAAGTTTCTTTTCTTTGTCTGCATCCCCGTCCGTTCCAAAACTAAGAGTGTCAGCTTGGTCTTCAACATCGTCATCCGAATCATCCTCAAACAGGTAGTAGTCTCCAGACCGAATAGCTGAAATAAGTAATATAAGTTATCAGATAGCTGAAACAAGAAGTAGTCTCCAGACCGAATAGCTGAAATAAGTAACATAAGTTATCAGATAGCTGAAACAAGTAGTAGTCTCCAGACCGAATAGCTGAAATAAGTAATATAAGTTATCAGATAGCTGAAACAAGTAGTAGTCTCCTGACCGGATAGCTGAAATAAGTAATATAAGTTATCAGATAGCTGAAACAAGTAGTAGTCTCCAGACCGAATAGCTGAAATAAGTATTAGTAGTTATCAGATAGCTGAGACAAGTAGTAGTCTCCAGACCGGATAGCTGAAATAAGTAATATAAGTTATCAGATAGCTGAAACAAGTAGTAGTCTCCGGACCGGATAGCTGAAACAAGTAATATAAGTTATCAGATAGCTGAAACAAGTAGTAGTCTCCAGACCGAATAGCTGAAACAAGTAATATTAGTTATCAGATAGCTCAAACAAGTAGTAGTCTCCAGACTGAATAGCTGAAACAAGTAGTAGTCTCCAGACCGAATATCTGAAACAAGTAATATTAGTTATCAGAAAGCTGAAACAAGTAGTAGTCTCCGGACCGGATAGCTGAAACAAGTAATATAAGTTATCAGATAGCTCAAACAAGTAGTAGTCTCCAGACCAGATAGTAGAAACAAGTAATATTAGTTATCAGATAGCTCAAACAAGTATTAGTCTCCAGAATGAATAGCTGAAACAAGTAATATTAGTTATCAGATAGCTGAAACAAGTAGTAGGCTCCAGACCGAATAGTAGAAACAAGTAATATTAGTTATCAGATAGCTCAAACAAGTGGTAGTTTTCAGATCGGATAGCTGAAACAAGTAATATTACATCCATACTAGGTCAGTTCAAAAAGGAAATAGAAAATGCAACATGAGTAGAGCCCTATCAAGGACACATGAAGCGAGTTTAGTGAAATGCTATTTTGAAATCTCACCTGTGTAATGGTCTTCTGGTTCTTTGTAGTTCTTCTTCAGCTTGGCCTGCTTATCTTGAAGAGCCTTCATCTTCTTCTTGATGTTGATCAGGATCTCCTTCTCCTTCTCCCGCTGACACACCACCTCCCGGATGTTGATTCGGTTTATCAGCTCAGCACCTCTGTAAACAGTTAAAACAGTTGTCATTCTCTCCAAACAATAAAAAGACCATTTAAAAAACGACTGACTCCAGTTCTAAAGTTCGGTTTAAAATACAATAAACATCAGATTGACACTACATCAATAAATATTTTTAACATGGTTCAAATTTCATGTCAGCACCACCATATTTGTCATCATACCTCATCAATATTTCTTTCTCCTGTGCTTCACGGCATGGTACTTACAAAAAAAGGAGGGAGGGAGGGAAGGAAAATTACTTACCGAGATGCAAGTCTATTGGTTGCCTCTAACTCGACGACAACATGACGGAAGTAGTTACTGCCGTAAATGCGAGCCTGTAACAGTAAGAACGTGAAACAAATCACATCCCAGGCCAGACCAGTGTCGTCTGCTTCAATCACACATGAACCTGCAATCAGGAAAACAAGGAATAAATTAATACATTTGATTACAACAAAGAAAGAACATAAATACTGACATATTGTTATTCTTTGTATTTTTATTTTGTCCTTTAAAAGAAAATCTACTGTTATTTTGGAAAAATAGTTTTTAGCAATAAATTATATATAAAGATTATTCAATATTTGTAAATATCTGAGGCGTAACTAGCCCTCCTAGAGGCTTGGCTTAATGGACTAATAAAACACAATTGCCACTAAGGCCATGCATTTTATATTAAATGTTTTATGGATTTTTTTACAAAATTTTACTGTAGGAGGAAGGAATTTTTTTTTAAACTAGGACAATTTGGTTTATTTTTTATTTTTTTAGGACCTAAGTTGTTACCATAGGAGGAGGAAAAAATTTGTACTTTCACGTCAACAAAGGGGTTGAAAAGTGATCACCCATTTTAAAATGGAACAGATACAAAGCACTACTATAAATAAATTGGCTTTTTGACTCCCACAGAAAATATTTAGCTTTTTTATTTTTGGTCGGGAATCAAAATTTAAGTATCGGCGGGGAAAAAATAAATAAAAAAGGACACCTTCATTTTATTTTTTCATCAGGACTTTTCCAAACACGTCGGCAGATCCGTAAAACATTTAATAAAAAATGCATGGCCTAACATAGAGCTAAGATCCTTTAACTCCGATCAGCAATGTGACAAATCTACATCATAATTGAAATTAATTATCTACATGTAGATTAGGTAAAGATTGAATTAAAGAAAAGGATTATTTAATGACAATCTACACAGTTTAATCAGTGACCATTAGATATTAAACTTATAATATATATAACACGTTTTACAAAAAAGCTGCAATGAGTCTTTTATTTATAATTTCTCTTAGACAGGACATGACACACAATGGATGGAATGAAAAACAACTCAGTAGATGCAGTTGTTGAATGCTGTTTCACTAAGCCACATTCCACACAAAATCTAGATTAAATGCATACTCCCACGGACCCTTGACCTAATTAAAGAATTAATTTTAAATTTAAGAATTAATTAATTTTCCAAACAGAGAATTAATTTTAAATATAAACATTTGATTTGTTTATAAAAATTCTTCATTCAACTACTTACATAACCACTGTATCTTGCGTATAATCAATATTTTAAAAATAATAATGAATTATGCTCATGGACAAATACATTTTTAAAATAACGTGTTTTTTTCCATTGAATGTGTGACGTACATATTTCGAGTCACGTGACGGGTATTCCCCCATTAGCCGTTATTTTAAAACTTCTGAATATTTTTGAAGCCACAAAAACATTTTGTACCAATTTATTTCGCCCCACGAGGAGTTCCAATCTTGAAATTTGAAACTATGAAAAGAATTGATTGACTCGACATGGAATTCCCTATACCATAGTTCAGTTAAAATCTCTTGCATGATATGAAAACAAGATCCAATATAACATTAGTAATCAATATTTAGACCACAAAACCCCTTAAATTCCGTGGGACTATGCCTTTAACCCTTTTAAGGGTAATATATTTTAAGTCATGGGAAAAAATAATTTTTCATGGGTGCCGCCATACTGATTCTTGATGTTAAATTGTTTTGTTTTTCTGTTTTTATTTTTGATATTACAATAACAACAAATCATTTCCCCCATAAAGTGATAGCCAGATATGTGATTTGTTGTTCTCTCTATCAAGATGTTAGTCCGCCTGTGAACCGGTCTGTCATTGGATCGATCCTTCTCAATGGACCCAATTGCAGTTTGGGCTATTTTCCGTTCCAACCAGTGATCCACAACTGGTTTATCAAAGGCAGTGGTATGTGCTGTCCTGTCTGTGGGACAGTGCATATAAAAGAACCCTTGCTGCTTATCGGAAGGAGTAGCCTATGTGGTGGCAGGGGGTTTGCTCTTAAGACATATGTCAGAATGTGTCCAATAGCCGATGATCAGATAAAAATCAATGTGCTCTAGAGGCGTCGTTAAATAAAACAAACTTTACTTTTTACT
>JAULBS010015995.1:0-10934 GCA_032355785.1 Symmetromphalus regularis | reverse complement strand
ATGGGTCCACTGAGAAGGATCGATCCGACGACCGACCGGTTCACAGGCAGACACGCTACCGTTTGAGCTAGATCCCGTAACTATTTGCTCATACATATAATTATGTACGTTACTCCACATGAACTTTATTTATTTTTCATATCTTTGTGGTTTAAAAAAAAAACCTAGTGAAAATTTTAAAATATGAAAATTAAGCAATTTTTATAAGGGTTATTTTTTTATATATATATTAGTTACATGTACTACAAATTGTAAATTTAATTAGGCTAAAAACTGCATAAAAAGTAACATTTTAAATCTCTTTTTTTAGTCTCCAATCATGACCTTTGACCACATTACCTCAACCTTGTGACATTAATAATCAATGGATAGTTCCCTATCTAGATGTGATGATTAAATAATATCAGTGAAAGCAGTCTCAAGAAATACTTTAAAAAGTGAAAAATCACGTTTTTAGTCAAACTGACCTTTACATTGCATATAAGATATTAGAAAATAAATGAAGAACATCTGCAAAGTATTATGTACCTGTCCCTAAAATTTAATTAATATCTATTCACCCAAAACGTAACTGTATTTATAATAAATTAGCTAATTTCACATGTATCATCATAAACATGGAGGAATCTTTTCTTCAAATATCGATTATAATATCGATTAAGTGCAAAAATGGATAAGACAACATTCACTGACGTCATCACAGTAATGATCATAACATCAGTAAACATATTTAAACATTTTAGTACTCCGTGCATTTTACTACTCTAAAACTGCATCAACGACATATATGATATAACGCAATATTAGGGTCATCCGAATCTCGAACCAAGAATGAGACTTGCATCATTTCTACTTACCTGGTAAAAACAGAATACAGGAGGCCGAGAATGGACAGCAACAGTAGTGTGATGGTGTGCGGTTTGTAGAAAAATTCTAGCGAGATGTCATCGACGCTTCTTTCATTGATTGTCTCGCGAAAATACTCATCGTCCTCTGCTATCACGTTGTCCTTTCTTGCAGACGCCATTTTCATTTTTGGTAACTTTTCAATCCAGAGTACAGAAGATTAACCAAGGGGAAGATAACTCTAGGCTCACAATGGATAAACGTTACCGTACAACTCAAAATATAAGACGTTATTTTTATCGGATTGCATTTCACGTTTCAGTTGATCTGTTAACAACCTGAGGTGACTATTGCGGACAATTTGACTAAAATACTATCATGATAGTATTGTAATACTAATATTTCAATATATACTGCTTAGCAAAAGAGATGATTATTTAAATCACAAAGAAACTTTGTACTTAAAAATCTAATAACCATATCGAACACTAAGCATATACCGTTTGCAATCTTGACAACGATCAAATAAATAAAGTTAGTTTTATTTAACGACGCCTCATGAGCACATCGATTTTTTGTCTTATCATCGGCTATTGGATGTCAATCATATGGTCATTCTGACATATTTCTTTAGAGGAAACCCGCTGCCACCACATATGCAGTAAGTGGTCTTTTATATGCACTTTCCCACAGACTGGACAGCACATACCACGGCCTTTGATGAACCAGTTGTGGACCACTGGCTGAAACGGAAAATAGCAAAAACTGCAAATATGTCTACTGAGAAGGGTCGATCCAATGACAACCGCTTCACAGGTGGATATTCCACCACTTGAAATACATCATGTTGCCTAACATTGATAAAACATATGGCCAGTCGTTAAAGTCCACATATAATGTCGATGATTTGAGGAATGAAGCTGATATTAAAATAGTCAGTATCTGAATAATTGGAAAAAAGCAAAAACAATAGACCTCTCCCAAGGAGCCGACCCCCACCCTCCCCGGTTGACCCATCCACGTACCATAGGCGACAATATCTTCCTGGACGTAAGGGGGACCGAGCCGTAGGGCTTCCTGAGAGTGGAGAGAACCTAGGAGCAGGGGGTGGCATGCCCCCCCCCCCATTTTATTTTTATTTTATTTTTGTTATAAATCCGATGTTTTTGAAATACCTTTTCCGGCTAAAACCTTCAAACTATAATAGACCCCCATGTATACTTCGGTATATTTGATTGATATCATAAAGAGAAATGCTGGAAAAGATTATTATTTAGTCATTGAATTTTTATTCCAATTTTTCGAAGCAAAAAGTGGGGGAATAATTATATAAGCATTCTCACCCCCACCCCCCCGTCGAAAAAGTGGGGGATGTGTCCACCAAGGATAGATGCCCCTGGTTTGTACAGTGTAGGTCTACTCCTGGAGTGGAAATAAAAATTGCAATTGACATTTTGTGCGGATAACACGGTAGTTAGTAAACATCGTGTAAATCCTTATAATGCATTGTGACAGTAAAATTTCTTCAAGTAATATTGATTGGTCGTTACCACACTGTTTGTGTGTACATTGGTCCAGTGGTTTGAAATGTTGCTTCTATTACTTGTAATAGGAAATGTTACTATGATCAGCAATGAAGTCTTATTTGGTACAATGACTCCTAAAGTGTGACCATGTAGCGGCATACAAGGGCGCAAATCATGGGAAGAGGACGGGGGAAGGGGGGGGCGACTCGTCTCCACGTTTTATTTGGGAGGATGCCTATATAAATGCCCCCTACTCCCACACTTTATGCTTCGAAAAAATTGAGATTAAAATGATTATAATAATAATCTTAAAATGATATCAATATGACTGACAACCTTTGCCTGATTACAGTGAAACTGCGTACAAAATAGCGTACGGAAATTACGAATGCTTCCGAAAACTATCAAATGTCGTTAAATTTTAATATCTAATCTTATTTCGTTTTAAAACATTATTACGTGATTTTATTCAATGAAATAGTTAAACTAATTTATTTATAATACTATATTGAATATAATGACCACAAAATTGGCTATATTTCACTTCTGCACTTGTTATTAAATTGAGCGGGTAATCATAAGAGTTACTTCCCTTCACCTTCTATTCAAAAGTGCGGGTAGTAATAAGTCAGTGAACCTCAGTTGTCCAATGGAATGACATTGAACTTTCAAGCTGAAGACAGTGGATCAAATCTCGTCGGAGGCTGGCTCACAATGAATATGTGTCGAAATTATAGTCTTTGACATGCAATGATCGATAATTGGTGTATATAAAAAAAGTAATAATAAATAAAAATTTATAAAAATAAATATTTAAAAAACGAAAAATAAATAAATAAAATAATAATAATAAAAAAACCCACCTAAATGGTGTGTGGAAGAGTTGTAGCAAATTCCAGATTATTTTGCTTAAGTACTGATTATTAACAATACGATTTAAAGTAGCAACATTAAATGTTATTGTTCATAATCATGAACTCTGTAAACACTTTATGGATGTCTCATATTGCAAAAGCATACATTTATTTTCAAACAGATAAAGTGGGGACACATTGGAATCTAGATTCCAGCTTTAATAGCTAAAAAAAGTGATGTTTAAAACCCAGAACACTGAAAAAAAAATAAAAAATAAAAATAACTCGATTCAGGTGACGTATGGAGAGTTACGACAGACCACTCATGAACCACTCACAGTTGTGATTATACCAACACTGTTAATAACGAAGAAATTCAGAATCATAAAATAAAAGACAAAAATACAAAATATTTCATTTAGACTATTTTATTTCATTCTAGCACATCGACAAGACATTGAACAACAAGCATAGCACTTGATACATAAATAGCACTTTGTACATCATAGTCATTAGATATCTGTGTGTATTATATTCTCACCCACATTAGATATCTGTGTGTATTATATTCTCACCCACAATAGATATCTGTGTTTATTATATTCTCACCCACAAGTTCAGTTTACACAAAGATATAGTTAACACCGACTTCTGACACTGTTAACGTCAAATGTTTTCAAAACGCAAGACCATCTAAGTTGTACAGGTTTTGTTAACTAAAACTATTGTCAGATGTTTTCAAAATGCACAGGACCATCTGTGTTGGTCCGAGTCAGCCATGTTACATAGGAATATATAGAAGTTAAGTTAACTAACACTATTGTCAAATGTTTTTAAAACGCGCAGGACCATCTAAGTTGGTCCGAGTCAGCCATGTTACATAGGAATATACAGAAGTTAAGTTAACTAGCACTATTGTCAAATATTTTCAAAATGCACAGGACCATCTAAGTTGGTCCGACTCAGCCATGTTACACACGAGTATAGACGAACTCTTATCTACTGAAACTTTCCTCTCGCTGAACCATCGAATCAACTTTGATCTCAAGCCTTTCCCCAGTCTGAACTTCTTCACGGATTTCACCTTCACCTTCGCAGCAGGTACGGCCGCCATCTTGTTTGAATCGCTTGCAGAGTTATTGGACCTGAAACAGTGCGACCACGCTAATTCACTGGTTTGCTGACAAATACACACTTTCTGATGACGTATACACACCCTCTCCAACTGTTCTTCCAGAAATGACGTATCGTTCTCACATAAAAAGGCTGTGTCAAGGAGATCCAACTCTTGTTCTAGATCGTCGCTGACGTCACTGCAGTCAACATCCGGGTTACGTGAGTCGTTGCCAATAACAGTCAGATCAACAAGGGAACACTGGAAATAAGCACCGTATATCCAGGGGGTGGTTTTACTTGATTCAATACTTGAGGAATCTTTCGTTGACGGCATGGTGTACAAAAGTAGTGACGTAATCTGGAATGTATTATAAGTTGATAAATACGTTGTAAATGCGGTTGAAAGTTGTGAACGGTGTTCACCTATATATAGAGAGAGCGAGAGCTACGTGGCAAGGACGTCGTTGTCATATTCTACTCTATTAATGAGGACACAGAGTAAAGTCTGTCAGATGGTTTCAATATATAACAATTTCTTATCACACTAGCCATGACACTGAGTTAATTATCGTTACGTCTATCCTCACTGTGTATACTTTTGAGTTTAAGGGATTAAGTAATTAGAGTCAGGCGCGGTTCCATGAGGGGGCACATCCGGCGCACGCCTCCCCCCTCCTAATTTTCGGGCAAAGAACATTTTTCTTGTAATAAGTTACTCTGAGGTGCCAGGAAATTGCATCTAAGCGTATTAGATTTCAAATTTTTCAATTGCCCCCCGCCCCCTCGATTCACAATTGCTGGAACCGCCCCTGAGTGTATAATCTCTTTAACTTTTTATTGCCAAATTTCATTATTAACCGGTCCCATTAGCGCAGTGAATAAGCTATCGGACTCGCAGCTGTTGGGTACTGGGGTCAATTCTCCTTTGAGGCAGGGGATTTTTAATCTCACTATCGGCTCATTATAGTTACGCGCCAACTTCTACTCGGAACAAAGCAGTTGATTGTAATCATTAAAATGTCACTGAAAAGGAGCGGCATGTAGCTCAAACGGTAGCGTGTCTGCCCGTGAACCGGTCGTTTGTCGGATCGATCCTTCTCAGTGGACCTATCTGCAGTTTGGGCTATTTTCCGTTCCATCCAGTGATCCACAACTGGTTCATCAAAGGCCGTGGTATGTGTAGCCCTGTCGTTTAATACTTTAATGTGCATATAAAAGACCCCTTGTTGCTTATCGGAAAAGAGTAGCCTATGTGGCGGCTGCGTGTTTCCTCTAAATACATATGTTAGAATTGATGTCCAATAGCCGATGATAATATAAAAAGCAACGTGCTCTAGAGGCGTCGTTAAATAAAACAAACTTTTAAACAAGAAAATGTCAAGAATGCAAACGACCCCATAAATGGGTGAATATCTGAAAATGTTCCCAAAATCCCGTCCGTGACTTCGCGCCTGCACTGCACGCGGTGTCACCCATTTGTAGTTTGGGCTATTTTCCGTTCCAACCAGTGGTCTACAACTGGTTTATCAAAGGCCGTGATATGTGCTGTCCTGTATGGGACAATGTATATAAAAGACCCCCTGCTGCTTATCGGAAAAGAGTAGCCTATGTGGCGGAAGCGGGTTTCCTCTAAATAAATATGTCACAATGACCATATGATTGACGTCCAACAGCCGATGATAAGATAAAAATCAATGTCCTCTAGAGGCATCGTTAAATTAAACTAATTGTACTTTGCACTCGGTGTCTGACTTCATCCGTCACAATATTACACCCTCTCAACTTCATATATTTCTGGAAACGTACCTGTGTATTAAAATACGTCAGAGCTACCTCATACTGAAGATAAAACTCACAAATAAAGATAACAAAAGATCACGCGTTGTTGTTGTTGTTGGATATTTATTTATTTATTTCTAAGTTTTGATTACGGAATTTAAAAGGAGGATTTCCCAGTCGCCGGCTGGCTTGCAGAACGTCATAATTATGTTCTGCTATTAGCAGAGAGAGAGAGAGAGAGAGAGAGAGAGAGAAAGAGAGACAGAGACAGAGAGTGAGAGATATAGTGAATGAGAGAGATGTGTTTGTGTGTGTGCGTGGGGGGAGATGGGGGGGGGGGTCAGGTGGGCCAGTTAGCACGGGCCTACAATTTTGAGGGGCGCTTCCCCTCCTGGTATTTAGCACTGATTACAAAAAAATACTTAATGAGCAGTTTGAAATGTGGGCCTACATTTCCCATCTGGCCTGGGCCTATTACCAGCTTTGCACGGGCTTTCATTTTTGCGTGTGTGTGTCTGTGTGTGTGTACAGTGAGACCTCATTTATCCAGACTCTAGTAATCTGGAAACCCCACTTTACGGACGGCCATTGAAGAAAACAAAACTCCCACATTGTATATGTGTCCGTCAATCCGGAAATTCGGTTTCCGGAACCGGACGGTCATAATCCAAAACAATGTGTGAGAAATAAAGACAATTTTTTCCGTTTAACCGTTCATCAGTAATTCCTTTAATATCAAACAGAAAAGAAAAGAAGTGATCAGTCATGACCATTTGCATAATCGACGCAAGCCAACATGGCTACAAAGGGTTTCACACCACTGTTTTGTTAACGAACATCTGTTGTTTTACTGTTTTCTTTTATCTTTGCAACAGTTAATTAAGGTTTAGTGTATTATAATTTAGAAGTTTAAACGTAAATAACATATTGAATTGAATAGAAAATTGTATTCATACTCACACAACGAGACATGCCTGTTGGCCGATCCCAAAGTTAAAACGTTAATAAACATTGTTTAAACCAACAATGAAGTGTGTTAATACAATTTGTTCTAAATAAAATGCTAATATTTGTGTTCATAGTTGTTGTTTTTTTAAAGGGAGATTATTCCCAATGTTTCAGTAATACGGAAATTCGTTAATATGGACACATTTCAGAAAAAAAATATGCCGTCCGGATAAACGAGGTGTGTGTGTATACACAAGTACATGTATTTTGAAGGGTGCAACGATATATCGATATACCGGTATATTGCGATACGTGCCGAGCGCAATACATACCACGATATGGTTTCGTGTATCGCGCGATATATTTACCTAATGATTAACCATCAAATTCTCATAAAGCCTATGACTTTGACATTAGATTGTAGAAATAAAAGTTAAACTTAATCAAAAGATATAAATCTACTCTATATATTCTTTTTTTTCCATCAGAAATTGGTACAGGTCTGCCTACCTGAGATATGTTTAGTAATTAGTATGATAGTATCAACATTTGACTTTATCACATCTTGGTAATTAATCAAACTGTATTGCAGTATATATTGCAATATGGTTTGCTGTATCACAATATATCGCAATACGGTTTTAGCCGTATCGTTTCCCCCCTACATCTTTGTAATTAGTCAAACTGTATTGCAGTATGTATTGTAATATAGGTTGTTGTATCGCAATATATCACAATACAGTTTTGACCGTATCGTTGCACCCCTACATCTTGGTAATTAGTCAAACTGTATTGCAGTATGTATTGTAATATAGGTTGATGTATCGCAATATACCACAATACGGTTTTGGCGGTATCGTTGCATCACTAATGTATATCCATTAGCAGCAAATCAATGTTTTATTGGCAGCCAATATTTTTTCATTAAATATCTCTTTGTGTATTTAAAGTTCTTGACAATTTACCATTTTTAGTTCTCTTGCAGAAATCACTGGCCTTATATGATCAGTGGGTAAATGTAAACCCTACTCAACCATTATACGTCATTTTAGCCACGTTTGGTGCCGATATCAAACTCATAAAGGGAAGAAACTGTTATTACATTGTTGATGTTAGCTATGCGCACTTACTTCCCTTAGTAGATTTTATTCAGAATATTCTCGTGTTACAGAATAAACCCAGTCTTTCCAGTAATATACATCGTAATTCTAATTAACTTCCAAACAGAGAATTAATTTCAAATATAAATAGTTGATTTGTCCATAGAAATACTTCATTCAACTACTTACGTAACCACCACATCTCGCTTATAATCAGTATTTAAAAAATAATAATGAATTATGCTCACAGACAAATAAATCGAAAATAAATAACGGGTTCTTTTCCCCTTGAAGGTGTGACTTACATAGTTCAAGTCACGTGACGGATATTCCCCCGTTAGCCGTTAGTTTAAAACTTCTGAATATATTTGTAGCTGCAAAAACATCTCGTACCAATTTATTTCGCCCCATGAGGGGTTCAAATCTTGGAATTTTTAAATGTGAAATACAGTTAAATGTCTTGCGAGATCTAGTATAACAAATACATGTAAGTTTCATTCGTAATCAATATTTAGAGCACAATGCCTCTTAAATTCCGTGGGAATATCAGGGGCGTAGCTATACCCAACTTGAAGTGGAAGCACAAAATTAGGGCGAGGGGTCT
Organism: Symmetromphalus regularis; assembly: GCA_032355785.1. Taxonomy (NCBI): domain Eukaryota; kingdom Metazoa; phylum Mollusca; class Gastropoda; order Neomphalida; family Neomphalidae; genus Symmetromphalus; species Symmetromphalus regularis. The sequence continues at coordinate 2,161 of JAULBS010015995.1, read as the reverse complement.
GGGGGCTCCGCGAATATAGCATATTTCAATGACACCCAGGATCATCTTTAATTAATAACACCCCCCCCCTCTCTCTGCCTGTCTCTCTCTGTCTGTCTGTCTGTCTCTCTCTCTCTGTCTGTCTGTCTCTCAGTCTATCTGTCTGTTTGTCTGTCTGTCTCTTTTTTTTTTTTTTTGTTGTTGTTGATGTTGCGAAAACGACATCGATGCACATGTTGCCATGCCTCCGGTTAGTTACGCGCCTGGTTTTATTGATGGATACTCATTAGGTAGATATATCGCGATACACGAAACCATAATTATCTTAGTAAGTATTGCAATATACCGGTATATCGTTGCACCCCTATTCTATAGTAGTTAATTGTTTTGTCTTACAACTTGAATGTATATACATATATATATTAATTTATCAACATGAAATTGTCATTGTTCGTAATTTGTATAGTTCGTAATTCTGGACTGTAACACTACTAAAACATTTTCTTATCTAACCTCATTATAATTAAACCGAGATAATGAATTTCAGCTGGCTGCTTCTTAAAGTGTCACACACAGATGTGAGGTCGCGACGTTCGTGCAGTTTTGTTCATAAGCACGTATCCCGTGTTTTAAGCACTTGTCCGTGTACAAATATCATGCAGTTAACTTTAACATCCGAATTCCTTATACGATTGTCGGCCACCTGGCTAAACGTACAGTCAAACCTCTCCAGGTGCGGATGCAATTTCTGAAAGGGTGTTGGGGTGGAGGAGGGTCCAAATGTGATGGGTGAACAGAAATGGTTAATTTTCACGTCCTTCCACTCGGAAAATATATACAAAAAGTAAAAAAAAAAAACGAGAAACTGGGGTGGGTGGGGGGAGATCCTGACACCCTGGACCTCCCCCTATATAATATACACTCCAAGGAGCTGTATAAAAAGGACAGTTGTCTGTGGGTGCCCCCTCCGGAAGGCGCCCTACCCTCGGGACGTCGGGGCTGAGAGGTAACGTACCCGAATCTGTTGGATGGGGAACGACTCAAAAACTCTGGATTGGATTGAATGGGTATGTTTACGTTTTAAATATCTGATGCAGAAAGAAGTAAATACACTTCGACATCTGAAACCATATAAGAACCATATCTCTGCACAAGACTGAAAGAAAGGACGGTTTGTTTAACGACACCCCACTACATTGTTTATTCAGCGGCCATTTGGTGTCAAACAAACGACTGATGATCTTTAGAGGAAACCCGTTTCCGCCACATAGGCTATCTTTTCCGATTAGCAGCATTGGCTATTTTATATGTGCTTTCCCGCAGACAGGGCAGTACATACCATTGCATTTGATAAACCAGTTATGGACCACTGGTCGGTGTAAGTGATGTACACCTACCTATGAACCTTGTGGGGCATTCACTCTGGGTTGGAGATTAAAAACCCAACACCTCGACTATGATTTGAAAATCTAATGTTTTTTAAATGTCTTTTCCGGCTAAAACCTTTAATAGATCCCCTGTACACTTCGGTATATTTGCGTTAAGATCACATGGCTAAGCGTTACATTGATATCATAAAGAGAAATACTGGAACAAATTATTATTTAGGAATTTTATTTCAATTGTTCGAAGCAGAAAGTGGGGTGGGTGGGTAATTATATAAGCATCCCTCCGACCAAAATGTGGTGAGGGGTGTCCTCCCCGTCCCCACCCCCGGGATTTTCGTCCATGGTCGTCTCACGAAAATCGCGCGTTGCCTTTAGCGACCACTCTTATCACGGTAATACATTCCAAACGACTACCACAGTCTGTATGTCAGCGATATGGTTCCGTTTAACGATGATATTTATAGCCCGTTTTATTGCACCGTTTTGTCACAGCCGTCACAAATAATGCATTAACGTGTCTACATTAACTTTGTACTTACCGTAACGCATTGGATGTTTAAGTTAAATGCAAGTAGGTATCTCTGGAACGTTTTTTTCTTTTTCTTTTTCATTAGGAATTCATTTTGAAAAGGTCAGGTCACATCGGTTATTCCGCCATTTTAGCACTTGTTCTCTTATCTACGTAATATGAATTGCTGAAAACCGGCCTCCGTGACTCAGTGGTTATGCTATCGGACTCGAGGCTGGTAGGTACTGAGATCAAATCTCAGTCGAGGCATGGGATTTTTAATCTC
>JAULBS010015984.1:0-10934 GCA_032355785.1 Symmetromphalus regularis | reverse complement strand
CTTATGCTGATTTTTATTATGGGATGTTCATGAATTGATCGAACAGGAGAAGACAACTATTTCCTATTGTCACTGCTTACAAACGCATAGAGCAGATACATCAGGGTGTAACATATTTTAATGAATTCCTTAAATGAATAAAGCATGAAAAATGGGTTCACATAGGTAGATGTCTACATGTACATTGATTGTCAGACCTAATGAGCGAAAACATTTATGTGTGTGAACAAACCTTAGTTTCTATGAGTTTGACATAAGTTTCACAAAAAAAAGAGATAAATTTTATGGCTTATGTTGTTGCTTTTTTAACTGACCTAGTCAAATTCTGACTTAAGTCTAATCTGAAGTTTCTTTGTTAATATTGCCCTTGATCTTTAAGTTAGTAATGAATACATCTTTGATGTGATAAACAATACACTGTAAATCTTATATAAAACAAACTATTAATACTTATTGTAACAGTTATTGCTGGACTCATAGATGATAGCAACGGCCAAATAGACATTGTAACTAAGAAATGTTATTGCTAAATTTCTAGTTTATGACAACTGCCACCAGTTTTAGACATTGTAACTGTGATGTTATTACTAAATTTCTAGTTTATGACAACTGTCACTAGTTTTAGACATTGTAACTATGAAATGTTATTGCTAGATTTCTAGTTTATGGTGACTGCCGCCAGTTTTAGACACTGTAACTGATGTTATTGCTAGATTTCTAATTTATAACGACTGCCACCAGTTTTAGACATTGTAACTATGAAATGTTATTGCTAAATTTCAAGTTTATGACAAATGCCACTATTTGTAGACATTGTAACTGATGTTATTGCTAGATTTCTAATTTATAGCGACTGACACCTGTTTTAGACATTGTAACTGTGATATGTTATTGCTATAGTTCTAGTTTATGATGAATGCCGCTAGTTTTAGACACTGTTATAGTATATTAAACAAGTTTGCATTTCGTATCATGTTTATGTCTCGAGAGAAATAATTTTCAGTTTTCATCAGTTTTAGCGAGTGACAATGAACATTATTCACGAGGGACATAAACATGATGTGAAATGGAAGCGAGTTTAATATCCTATTTATCACCCATTATCTATTTTAAGTTAAATATGAAAGAAAAAATAACAACAAAAATGAAACCATTTAAAAAAAAATCTTATTGCTTGATTTCTAGTCCATGACGAATGCCACAAGATTTAGACATTGTAACTGTGACATGTAATTACTACATGTCTAGTTTATGATGACTACCACCATATTTAGACATTTGTACTGTGATGTTTTCTCTTACTAGATTTTTTATATTATGACGACTGCCACCTTTTTTAGACATTGTTACTATGATATTCAGATTTTATTTTTATTCCAGATTTTGAAGGGTGACATGACATTCTAATGGCTCATAAGTCGAGGAGGTTGATGGGTAGATGGTGTCTCCGCCTAGTGATGTATCTGTACTATCAGGTGGAGATAATTCAATTTCCTACATTCAGTATAAGATTGTGATAAGATGACAATATGTAGTTGTGATACAACTAGAAAGTATGAATAATAATAAAAATTGGAAACATATTTTCTAATTTCTAGTTCACTTGCCCATAATATTTTTTCACTTACTAATTCAAAATACACATTAAAAAAAAAAAAACACCAAAATTGTTTTCCATGTATAACATGTGATATGCTACACCAGTAAATGTATCGTACTAATATCACTTATGCTGATTTTTATTATGGGATGTTCATGAATTGATCGAACAGGAGAAGACAACTATTTCCTATTGTCACTGCTCACAAACGCATAGAGCAGATACATCAGGGTGTAACATATTTTAATGAATATCTTAAATGAATAAAGCATGAAAAATGGGTTCACAAAGGTAGACGTCTACATTCATTGTCAGTCCTAATGAGCGAAAACATTTATGTGTGTGAACAACAACTACTGAAATAAATTAAAACAAAGTGGCGTTTCTGAATGCCGTTTATTGCAACAGTTACTGTATTCACGCAACCTAGCATGACAGCCAGTGCAACATCAAAAGCATTTGAATCAATGGAAGATGCTGTTTGGATTTTTCATGACGTTGTATGCCCAATTTTCCTTTTCTTCCGGGGCTGAAAATACAAAAAGTCTCATTTAAACGCCAATAAATAGCATAATTTGACAGTGGAATGAATTTCTTGCATCAAATGTGTCTGTAAAAACTTCATGACAGCAGATGTCTTTGTGTCTGTGTCTATGTTTGTGTGTGTGTGTGTGTCTGTATTGTAATGGTATGTGTGGGTGTGTGCATGTGTGTGAGTGTGTAAGCACGTGTGTGTGCATGTGTGTGTGTATGAGTGTGTGTGTGTGTGAGTGCGTGTATGAGTGTGTGTGAGTGTGTGTGTGTGAGTGCGTTTATGAGTGTGTGTATGAGTGTGTGTATGTGTGAGTGTGTGTGTGTATGAGCGTGTGTATGTGTGTGTGAGTGGGTGTGTGTGTGAGTGCGTGTATGAGTGTGTGTGAGTGTGTGTGAGTGTGTGTGTGCGTGTATGAGTGTGTGTGAGTGTGAGTGCGTGTATGAGTGTGTGTGTATGTGTGTATGAGTGCGTGTATGTGTGTGTGAGTGTGTGTGACTATATGTATGAGTGTGTGTGTGTGTGAGTGCGTGTATGAGTGTGTGAATGTTTGTGTGAGTGCGTGTATGAGTGAGTGAGTGTGAGTGTGTGTGAATGTGTGCGTGAGTGTGTGTATGAGTGAGTGTGAGTGTGTGTGCACGCATGCATGCATGTGTTTGTGTGTGTCTATATCTGTATATGCATGTGTCCGTATGCGTGCTACTACTTTTCGATGGTCTAACAGCATTAGTCAAATTTAGATTTGAAGTTAAATTTGAAGCTGTGGTGCATTAATATGCACAGATTGTGGGGTCATTGTTGCCATATGCAACTAAAGCCATTTTTTCTGGATTCCAACGTAAAAGTTATGGTCGCCTCATCTCCGACAACAGAAAATAATTAATTTTGTTATGGGGAGGATATGTTTTACACATTTTTAATTATGTTACTCATAACTTTAGAGAATAATTTTATCTTCCTACAATTGATATGGCAGTTATAGTTATACTTGCACACGTAATCCAGTTTTAAGTTTTTTAAGTGATATATTAAAATACTGACACTATAATGACAACAGGAAAAATGTTTTTTTTTTAAAGTAGGACATATATTTTACATATTTTTAATTATATTATAACTTTATAGAATAATTTATAGCTTTTATAACAGTATTGCTGATTGCTGATTTTCAAGGACTGATATCTGATCTAATTTTGTACTTCTATTTTTATATATTTTGTTACATGTATAATTACAACAGTTACTGTAGTTGAAATGTACTATTATTTCTGAACCTTGATGGTCCATTGGTAGGACATCGGACTTTCAATTTCAAATTACAAAACAGTCTTAATTTTTCTCGGAGATCAACAATTCCAAAATGAGGTAGCAGAGGAACACGTGAAATAGATCATCAGTTTGGTGTATCCTGGGAATCTCTAAAAATAGACTGATGACACGACACAAAACAGGTCACCCCTCCTTTCCGAAGCGCTCCAAAGCCAAACAAACTTTTAGGCCAAAGCGGCCACCGCGTGTAAGCGGAGTTTGTCATGTACCTAAATATAGGTTTTGATTGTATTACGATAATAAATTAATTTGGATTCAACCCCTAACTGTCAGCCCGTATTGAGACTATAAAGAAGCAGCCGAAAGTGAAAAGAAAGGATAAACGTATGGTAGCACGTACAGCGAGTATATTTTGGTCAAATAAATGTGTTTAGTGGGTATGATCGGCAAATTATCAGTCTGACATCTAAATATACTATCTCAAAATTATACAAAATATCGTAATACAAGATTGGAAAACAATATCTACTGGCCCAGGTGACTAGGATTTACTCATCCCCCACCGATTTTTACTTGCATTGGGCAAGGGGGTCGAGCATTAATTTCTATTCATGTGGTATAGTCTGATATGAATAAGACCTGAAATCAGTACACTTTGTGTAATGCTGACTTACTGTTGTCTTCAGCTATGATACAACTAGAGATATGTCCTATAATACCATCTTGACATGTCCATTCTCCAGCATCTGTTGCAGCGTTGAATGAATATATTGTCAGAGTAACCGAAGATGAGGTCGTTTCTAAACTGTAACTATCCATACCTCTAGTCATCTTACAGACAGTATGAAGATAATTACAAGTCATCACTTGTTGTGGTGATATACCATTTGGTCGTAACACTCTGATGCCATATTGCAATTTACCAGTTACATAACAGACAATGATGGTCTTCTCTCTAGGTTTCACAAGATCCACACAATCTATGGATGTAGTTGGATCAACTGTAAAACATTGTATTTTTATTATACAACCGTAAACCACAACATAATTAATGTTTGTTTTATTCAACGACGCATCTAGAGTACATTGATTTCATCTTATCATCGGCTATTGGACATCAATCATATGGTAATTCGACATAGTTTTTAAAGGAAACCCGCTACCGCCACATAGGCTATACTGCAGGGGTAGAAATTAAGAAATTATTTTCACTTGCCTGGGGGTGTAGTAGACTTAAAATTTTACTGTCCCCAAGAAAAATCACTAGTCCCCCCATTTTAATTTTAAAATTGGGTTGGACCGTAACGCAAATTACAGATATAACATGTAGTTCATGTTAAGAAGACAAATCGTATTGGTGTTATTAAGTTTTTACTATTATTTATTTTTAATGAACTCGCTTAAAAGGTATTGTATAATATAGGTTTTGATTGTATTACGATAATAAATTAATTTCGAATCAACCCCTAACTGTCAGCCCGTATCGCTAGTATAAAGAAGCAGCCGAAAGTGAAAAAGACAGAATAAACTTCAGCTTGCACGTACAGCAAGTGCATTTTGGTCAAATAAATGTGTTTAGCGGGTATGATTGGCAAATTATCAGTCTGACATCTAAATATACTATCTCAAAAGTATACAATATATCGTAATACAAGATTGGAAAACAATATCTACTGGCCCAGGGGACAAGGATTTACTAGCTATTTTGACTTGCCTTTGGCAAGGGGGCGATCATTAATGTCTATCTCTGTAGTATGGTCTGGTATGAATAAGACCAGAAATCAGTACACTTTGAGTAATGAAGACTTACATTTTACACCTTTATAACAACCAGAGACATGTCCTATCACTCCATCTTGACATGTCCATTTTCCAACATCTGTTGAAGCGTTGAATGAATGTATTGTCAGAGTAATCTTAGATGAGGTCAGATTAAAACTGTAACCAGGCATACCTTCCCTCTTCATACAGAGAGTTTTACGATAATTACAAGTCAGCACTTGTTGATTTTTTCCACCATTTGGTCGCAACATGCTGACGCCATATCGTACTAAACCATTTACATTACAGACTATGGTGGTCTTCTGTCCAGGTTTCACAACATCCGTACAATCTATGGATGTAGTTGGTAAATCTGTAAAACATTGTATTTTTATAATACAGCAGTAAACCAGTACATAAGTAAAGTTTGTTTTATTCAACGACGCATCTAGAGTACATTGATCTCTATCTTATCATCGGCTGTTGGACATCAATCATATGGTCATTCTAATATATGTTTTGAGTGGAAACCCGCTACCGTCGCATAGGCTATACTGCAGTGGTAGAAATTAAGAAATTATTTTCACTCGCCTGGGGGTGTAGTAGTCTTAAAACGTTATTGTTCCCAAGAAAAATCACTAGTCCCCCATTTTAATTTTAAAATTGGGTTGGACCATAACGCAAATTACAGATATAACGTGTAGTTTATGTTAAGAAGACAAATCGTATTGGTGTTTTAAGTTTTTACTATTATTTATTTTTAATGAACTCCCTTAAAAGTTTTGTATAATATAGTTTTTGAATGTATTACGATAATAGATTAATTTGGAATCAACCCCTAACTGTCAGCCCGTATCGCTGGTATAAAGAAGCAGCCGAAAGTGAAAAAGACAGGATAAACTTCAGCTTGCACGTACAGCGAGTGCATTTTGGTCAAATATATGTGTTTAGCGGGTGTGATCGGAAAATTATCAGTCTGACATCTAAAGATACTATCTCAAAATTATACAAAATACTAACCCTAACCCTAACCCTAACCCTAACCCTGAATAAGACCTGAAATCAGTACACTTCGAGTAAGGCTGACTTACTTTTTGCGACTTTGATACAACTAGAGACATGTTCTCTCACTCCATCTTCACATGTCCATTTTCCAGCATCTTGTTCCATGTTGAATGAAGATATTATCAAAGTAACCTTAGATGAGGTCCCAACATAAGTGTAACGAGGGTTGCGAATCATACACTGAGTTAGATTTAAACCACAACTCAGCGCTAGTCTTAGGTATCTAAGGTTTGGAGAATACATGACTATGCCATATTCCAGTTTACCAACTGCATTACAGACTATGGTGGTCTTCTGTCCAGGTTTCACAGCATCCATACAATCTATGGATGTAGTTGTTATATCTGTAAAACATTATATTTTTATTATACAACAGTAAACCAGAACATAAGTAAAGTTTGTTTTATTCAAAGACGCATCTAGAGTACATTGATTTGTATCTTATCATTGACTATTGGACATCAATCAGATGGTCATTCTAACATTATATGCACTGTTCCACAGCTTTTGATGGACCACTGGCATGAACGGAAAATAGCCCAAACTGAAATGGGTCCACTGAGAAGGATCGATCCTACAATAGACCTGTTCACAGGCAGACATGCTACTGTTTGAGCTACATCCCGCTTCCCACCAGAACATACATGTATATTTATACATTTATTAAAACTATTGATTTGTATAAGATTATATGACTAATTTCTACAATCGTGGAATGAAAATATTTGTAATTTATCCAAAACTTCATAGTACAAACTATTTAAATCTAACATTGTGTTTGAAGGATGTAAATGTTCAAGACCTTTTCGTTGTAGGCAGGGACACAGTTAAAGAAATAGAAAGACAATCTGTCTTTTCATATGCTAGTAGATATACAAATGTAAGACAGAAGTTAAGATGCTAGTGTGGTAGAGTCAAATAATGTATATAATTCTTGTTTTAACTTTTTATTGATACAATTATTTTAATAGCTGTGCTTGTAATTAACTTATTTTATTTTCAGCATATTATGTGAATATCAAGACAAATACTTTAATTAATCTTTTTATTACAGCAATCTTACCTTATAGGCCACTCAAGTGTTAGCCGAGTACAAGCTGTACATGCAAGAAACGACCCTTTGTATCTGGTCACATTTAACTAACTAGTTCTAGCTTAGCAGCCCATTTCTTTACTTGTCCTGTCTCTTTCTTTTGTTCTCGATTTCAACACAAACTCTTGTTGGGTGGTTAAATCTAAATGTACTGGTCAGTTGAAGCACTCACCTCATAGCTGTCTTCTAGAAATGTTTTGTTAATTTGGAAAGGTTTTTGTCAGTTTGGAATGGTGGACTTTTAATGATATTAAAGGTTAGTGTTTGCTATAATTTGTGTAAATAATGTATTTCTAATAATATGTATTAGGAATAAAGATAATAGATATAGTATGCAAAACCCTATTTTGCGTTATTAATATAAATTTAATAAGTACTTTACAAGTAAGTAAAGTAGTTTAAATATAATCTAAACCATAAATCTTTATTTAACTTAATTTATTAAATCGTAACATAGCTGTGAATTTATTTAACATAAATAAAATAAAGGATGTCAATATGGATTATGTACGTGTGCGTCCTTCCGTCTGCGTGTCCGTTTGTATGTTTGTGTGTCTGTCAGTGTGTATGCAGACGTTGAGCGTATAGGTTTTATGATTATGAGTGTAGCTGATTTATTTTATGATGTACTAGTAGTTAAATGGAGATATTTGGCATTTGCCGGTTGTAATAATGTATGCTGTATTTTAATAGATTTAGTATTTTATGAGTGCATTCTATTTATTTTAGGTTTGAACTGTTGAGTAAAATTGGGATTGGTGACTGTCTGTTGATCACCCAGGTGTCACTTACCGAGTATGTGTATATCACTATGTTTATTTACTTGTGCTTATGATGCAAATTAATTTTATGAATATATATGATGTCTGTTTATGTGTATACATGTATATGTTTATTTGTATGTACTTAAAATGTTTATTTATGGGTACCTATAATGTCTACCTGTGGTTATCTACATGTACATGTATGTACACATTTGAATATATTTATAAATTATATGTATCTGTGATGTGTTATGTGCATCAGATCTAATGATTATGAAATGAATTATTTTATATATGAGTTAATGACACTATTGATAATATGTCATTATAATGTACATATTAAATGTAAAGTTTATGATGGAAATATCTTGTATTGTAATTATTATGTGATTAATGGATTGAAACTTTTGTTTATGTATTATGATGTAAGGATTTTATTGTTGTTATATATTTTGTATTTCTTGTTTCAGGGTAAAAACATTTTGAATATGATGAATAAATACCATCCACTCAAACCCCATAGCCTTCTTATCCTTCCTGATCAGAATTAGAAATTAAATGCTACTACATGTGTACATAATTATATGTATTCCTAAACTATTTATTTCAACTTTTTAATCTACCAACATCCTACCTTTATGCATGCCTCAATATGGTGGTACACCATAGGAAAACCAGCTACTGGAAACAATGGTTTAGGAATATCCAATGATAATGGTCGGAAACGGGTTCCTGAAAATAAAAAATTAAACATGAATTTATCTTTGATTAATTTCTCTTAAAAGTATTCATGTACATGTAATACAATTTAACAAACCTTACAAATGAATTCTTTAACCAATAAAATAAAATAATAAATAATAATAATTTTAGAAATAATCTTTACCTACAGCCACTATCCTTTTATATTTTGTTTTTACATTTAACTAAAATAAAACCAAAGGAAAGGATTATTTGCTTAACAATACCCCTGCACATTGTTCATTCAGCGGCTATTAGGTGTCGGACATAATAGTATGGTAAATTCTGTGACTCGTGGTCTATTAGAGGAAACACGCTATCACCACATAGGCTACTCTTTCCGATTACTAGAATATATCCAGGCTTTATATGGTACTGAATATTGGCCCTTTCCCAAAGAAAAATGATACAATTACCAATTTCTGGTGAACAAAAAATCCCAATTATGACTAAGTTTCCCAATCCATTCAGCCATAGGACCCTAGTGAAAAATCCCGAATAAATCCCTGGATTAGCAGCAAGCAGGGTTTCTGCCAGAAAATAATTTCATGGTATGCAGAATGGGGGGAGAGGGGCCTGGGGGTACTCACCGAGAATTTATTTTTGATTTTAGAGGCAAAGAAATGAATTGTAGACCATTTTGACTTATGTTAGCTATGATTACTGTTGTATACTGTCTAACTGATAATTGATGCTGGCTTTGTTGTCTCTGGCTTCTTGAGGGTACTGAGTTGTACACTCAAAAAATTAAAGGTGTGGAATTTTACCCTATGTCAGAAACCCTGGCAAGGGATATTTTATAAGCACTTTCCCACAGACAGGACAGCACATACCACGGTCTTTGATACATCAGTTGTGGATCACTGGTCGGAGTAAGTGGCTTACACCTACCATTGCTTACCATTGAACCTTTGCACTCACTCTTGGTTAGAGCCGATATCGATATTAAAAATTCCATGTCTTGACTGAGATTTGATCCTAGTACCTACCAGCCGTGAGTCCAACAGCCGTGCCACCAAGGCAGGTAAAAAAAAATCAAATTAAACTGTATAGAAACTGTTAATATTACTCATTTTAAAGTTAACCCAGGTGAGTGAAAACTGTAACATGAGTCTCTCACATAACGACCTAAATTTCATGCACATAGTAGGGCTGTAGGAACCGGAGAGGCCAATGGGATCACATGCCCCGCACTTGTGGACTTTTTTTGTCTTTATTTATACATTAATGTTTGCCATTGTAACCAAAATCTGATATAGAGTTTGTACCCGATCCATCAGTGCCTCTAGATATCCACAATTTAATGTATCCCAGGTGGAGTAATCAGTTTCTATCTATTAAGGGGAAAAAACTTCTGCACATACGCAATTGTAATCACAGAATTAATGTAACCGAATAATATTTTACCTTGGTTATGTTACTATTGAAATCAACCAACAAATCTTTCAAATCTTATCTGTTTATATATATTTTTTTAAACGAAATTGCAACCTGGTTGGATGTTGACATTTTGAGAATTTCTCTCCAGAGCCGGTCTATTTTTAAAAAGTGTTACAGTCTAGTTGTTGTACCGATAAACATGTGGAGAAACACGTGGGTCATAAATCCATGATAAAAATACAGAACCTGGTGAACTTGAAAATGTAAATAAAGTAACATACGAACATATTTATAAACTGTTTTTCACTAGCACACTTGATCTATTCTTCAAGACTGTGTGGGCACAAAAAACGTGCATCATCTCATGATGCTTTGCTCAGAGCGATTATAGAATCTGTCCGCCACTCTCCAAGTGTCTAAAAGAGGTATTTTTTGGTGGGGATTCTTAAAAAAACGTGGGATATGGGTTTTTGTGGGGAAAAGAAATAAAAAATTATATTTAAAAAAAAATTATATTAAAAAGATTATATATATAAAAAAAAATTAAAACATAACTTACCCTAACCAAATATAAACCTAAAACTGACTCTAACCAAACCTAACCCTAAAACTGATACTAACTCTAAAACTGACCATAACAAAACCTAATCCTAAAACTGACCCTAAACAAACCTAACCCTAAAACTGACCCTAACCTAACCCTAAAATGTAACCAAAATCTAAATCTAA